>JAVKPL010004776.1:0-22468 GCA_032173675.1 Gastrolobium villosum
AAAGGGATTCCATCGAAGATTTTTGACGGAAAATGAATTCCGTCGAAAATGGATGAATAAAATAAATGCAAAAGAAATTGATTTTGTGAAGTTATTCGACGGAAAATATATTCCGTCGAAGATTTTGGACGGAGAATGAATTCCGTCGAAAATGGATGAATAAAATAAATGCAAAAGAAATAATTTTATGAAGTTTTTCGACGAAAAATGGATTCCGTCGAAGATTTTTGACGAAAAAAGTATTCCGTCGAAAACAGATGACTAAAATAAATACAAAAGAAATTGATTTTGTGTAGTTTTTCGACGGAAAAAGAATTTCGTTGAAAACAGATTAATAAAATAAATACAAAGGAAATTGATTTTGTAAGTTTTTCGACGGAAAATGGAGTCCGTCGAAGATTTTGGACGGAAAATGAATTTCGTCGAAAATGGATGAATAAAACAAATGCAAAAGAAATTGATTTTATGAAGTTTTTCGATGGAAAATGGATTCCGTCGAAGATTTTTACGAAAAATGTATTCCGTCGAAAATGGATGAATAAAATAAATGCAAAAGAATTTGATTTTGTGAAGTTTTTCGACGGAAAAAGAATTTCGTCCAAAACGGATTAATAAAATAAATGCAAAAGAAATTGATTTTGTGATGTTTTTCGACGGAAAATGGATTCCGTCGAAGATTTTTGACGGAAAATGAATTTTGTCGAAAATGGATGAGTAAAATAAATGCAAAAGAAATGGATTTTGTGAAGTTTTTCGACGGAAAATGGATTCCGTCGAAGATTTTTGACGGAAAATGAATTCCGTCAAAAATGGATGAATAAAATAAATGCAAAAAAAATTGATTTTATGAAGTTTTTCGACGAAAAATGGAATCCGTCGAAGATTTTTGACGAAAAATGTATTCCGTCGAAAACGGATGAATAAAATAAATGCAAAAGAAATTGATTTTGTGAAGATTTTTGACGGAAAAAGAATTCCGTCGAAAATGGATGAATAAAATAAATGCAAAAGAAATTGATTTTGTGAAGTTTTTCGACGGAAAAAGAATTTCGCCGAAAACGGATTAATAAAATAAATGCAATGGAAATTGATTTTGTAAGTTTTTCGACGGAAAATGGATTCCGTCGAAGATTTTTGACGAAAAATGTATTCCGTCCAAAATGGATGAATTAAATTAATGCAAAAGAAAATTACTTTGTGAAGTTTTTCGACGGAAAATGAATTCCGTCGAAAATGGATGAATAAAATAAATGCAAAAGAAATTGATATTGTGAATTTTTTTGATGGAAAACGGATTCCGTCGAAAATGGATGAATAAAATAAATGCAAAAGAAATTGATTTTATGAATTTTTTCGACGAAAAATGGATTCCGTCGAAGATTTTTGACGGAAAATGAGTTCCGTTGAAAATGGATGAATAAAATAAATGCAAAAGAAATTGATTTTATTAATTTTTCGACGAATAATGGATTCCGTTGAAGATTTTTGACAAAAAATGTATTCCGTCGAAAACGGATGAATAAAATAAATGCAAAAGAAATTGATTTTGTGAAGTTTTTCGACAGAAAATAGATTCCGTCGAAGATTTTTTACGGAAAATGAATTCCGTCGAAAATGGATGAATAAAATAAATGCAAAAGAAATTGATTTTGTGAAGTTTTTCGACGGAAAATGGATTCCGTCGAAGATTTTTGACGGAAAATGAATTTCGTCGAAGATTTTTGACGAAAATGAATTCCGTCAAAAATGGATGAATAAAATAAATGCAAAAGAAATTGATTTTATGAAGTTTTTCGACGAAAAAAGGATTCCGTCGAAGATTTTGACGAAAAATGTATTCCGTCGAAAACGGATGAATAAAATAAATGCAAAAGAAATTGATTTTGTGAAGATTTTTGACGGAAAATGAATTCCGTCGAAAATGGATGAATAAAATAAATGCAAAAGAAATTGATTTTGTGAAGTTTTTCGACGGAAAATGGATTCCGTCGAAGATTTTTGATGGAAAATGAATTCCGTCGAAAATGGATGAATAAAAAAAATGCAAAAGAAATTGATTTTGTGAAGATTTTTGACGGAAAATGAATTCCGTCGAAAATGGATGAATAAAATAAATGCAAAAGAAATTGATTTTGTGAAGTTTTTCGACGGAAAAAGAATTTCGTCGAAAACGGATTAATAAAATAAATGCAAAGGAAATTGATTTTGTAAGTTTTTCGACGGAAAATGGATTCCGTCGAAGATTTTTGACGGAAAATGTATTCCGTCGAAAATGGATGAATTAAATTAATGCAAAAGAAAATTATTTTGTGAAGTTTTTCGACGGAAAATGAATTCCGTCGAAAATGGATGAATAAAATAAATGCAAAAGAAATTGATTTTGTGAATTTTTTTGATGGAAAACGGATTCCGTCGAATATGGATGAATAAAATAAATGCAAAAGAAATTGATTTTATGTATTTTTTCGACGAAAAATGGATTCCGTCGAAGATTATTGACGGAAAATGAGTTCCGTTGAAAATGGATGAATAAAATAAATGCAAAAGAAATTGATTTTATTAATTTTTCGACCAATAATGGATTCCGTTGAAGATTTTTGACGAAAAATGTATTCCGTCGAAAACAGATGAATAAAATAAATGCAAAAGAAATTGATTTTGTGAAGTTTTTCGACGGAAAATGGATTCCGTAGAAGATTTTTGACGGAAAATTGATTCCGTCGAAGATTTTTAACAGAAAATGAATTTCGTCGAAAACGGATGAATAAAATAAATGCAAAAGAAATTGATTTTGTGAAGTTTTTCGACGGAAAATGGATTCCGTAGAAGGTTTTTGACAGAAAATGGATTCCGTCGAAGATTTTTGACCAAAAATGTATTCTGTCGAAAACGGATGACTAAAATAGATGCAAAGGAAATTGATTTTGTAAGTTTTTCGACGGAAAATGGATTCCGTCGAAGATTTTTGACGGAAAATGTATTCCGTCGAAAATGGATGAATAAAATAAATGCAAAAGAAATTGATATTGTGAAATTTCTCGATGGAAAACGGATTCCGTCGAAAATGGATGAATAAAATAAATGCAAAAGAAATTGATTTTATGAATTTTTTCGAGGAAAAATGGATTCCGTCGAAGATTTTTAACGAAAAATGAATTCCGTTGAAAATGGATGAATAAAATAAATGCAAAAGAAATTGATTTTGTGAAGTTTTTCGACAGAAAATGGATTCCGTCGAAGATTTTTGACGGAAAATGAATTCCGTCGAAAATGGATGAATAAAATAAATGCAAAAGAAATTGATTTTGTGAAGTTTTTCGACGGAAAATGGATTCCGTCGAAGGTTTTTTACGGAAAATGAATTCCGTCGAAAATGGATGAATAAAATAAATGCAAAATAAATTGATTTTGTGAATTTTTTCGACGGAAAATATATGCCGTCGAAGATTTTTGATGGAAAATGAATTCCGTCAAAAATGGATGAATAAAATGAATGCAAAAGAAATTGATTTTATGAAGTTTATCGACGAAAAATGGATTCCGTCGAAGATTTTTGAAGAAAAATGTATTCCGTCGAAAACGGATTAATAAAATAAATGCAAAAGAAATTGATTTTGTGAAGATTTTTGACGGAAAATGAATTCCGTCGAAAACGGATGAATAAAATAAATGCAAAAGAAATTGATTTTGTGAAGTTTTTCGACGGAAAATGGATTCCGACGAAGATTTTTGACGGAAAATGAATTCCGTCGAAAATGGATAAATAAAATAAATGCAAAAGAAATTGATTTTATGAAGTTTTTCGACAAAAAATGGATTCCGTCGAAAACGGATGACTAAAATAAATACAAAAGAAATTGACTTTGTGAAGTTTTTCGACGGAAAAAGAATTTCGTCGAAAAAAGATTAATAAAATAAATACAAAGGAAATTGATTTTGTAAGTTTTTCGACGGAAAATGGTTTCCGTCGAAGATTTTTGACGGAAAATGTATTCCGTCTAAAATGGATGAATTAAATTAATGCAAAAGAAATTTATTTTGTGAAGTTTTTCGACGGAAAATTAATTCCGTCGAAAATGGATGAATAAAATAAATGGAAAAGAAATTGATATTGTGAAATTCTTAGATGGAAAACGGATTCCGTCGAAAATGGATGAATAAAATAAATGCAAAAGAAATTGATTTTATGAAGTTTTTCGCCAGAAAATGGATTCCGTCGAAGATTTTTGAAGGAAAATGAATTCCGTCGAAAATGGATGAATAAAATAAATGCAAAATAAATTGATTTTGTGAAGTTTTTTGACGGAAAATGGATTCCGTCGAAGATTTTTGACGAAAAATGTATTCCGTCGAAAACGGATGACTAAAATAGATGCAAAAGAAATTGATTTTGTGAAGTTTTTCGACGGAAAAAGAATTTCGTCGAAAACGGATTAATAAAATAAATGCAAAGGAAATTGATTTTGTAAGTTTTTCGACGGAAAATGGATTCCGTCGAAGATTTTTGACGGAAAATGTATTCCGTCGAAAATGGATGAATTAAATTAATGCAAAAGAATTATATTTTGTGAAGTTTTTCGACGGAAAATGAATTCCGTCGAAAATGGATGAATAAAATAAATGCAAAAGAAATTGATATTGTGAAATTTTTCGATGGAAAACGGATTCCGTCGAAAATGGATGAATAAAATAAATGCAAAAGAAATTGATTTTATCAATTTTTTCGACGAGAAATGGATTCCGTCGAAGATTTTTGATGGAAAATGAATTCCGTTGAAAATGGATGAATAAAATAAATGCAAAAGAAATTGATTTTATTAATTTTTCGACGAAAAATGGATTCCGTTGAAGATTTTTGACGAAAAATGTATTCCGTCGAAAACGGATGAATAAAATAAATGCAAAAGAAATTGATTTTGTGAAGTTTTTCGACGGAAAATGGATTCCGTAGAAGATTTTTGACGGAAAATGGATTCCGTCGAAGATTTTTGACGGAAAATGAATTCCATCGAAAACGGATGAATAAAATAAATGCAAAAGAAATTGATTTTGTGAAGTTTTTCGACAGAAAATGGATTCCGTCGAAGATTTTTGACGGAAAATGAATTCCGTCGAAAATGGATGAATAAAATAAATGCAAAAGAAATTGATTTTGTGAAGTTTTTCGACGGAAAATGGATTCCGTCGAAGATTTTTGACGGAAAATGAATTTCGTCGAAAATGGATGAATAAAATAAATGCAAAAGAAATTGATTTTGTGAAGTTTTTCGACGGAAAATGGATTCCGTCGAAGGTTTTTGACGGAAAATGAATTCCGTCGAAAATGTATGAATAAAATAAATGCAAAAGAAATTGATATTGTGAAGTTTTTCGACGGAAAATAGATTCCGTCGAAGATTTTTGACGGAAAATGAATTCCGTCAAAAATGGATGAATAAAATAAATGCAAAAGAAATTGATTTTATGAAGTTTTTCGACGAAAAATGGATTCCGTCGAAGATTTTTGACGAAAAATGTATTCCGTCGAAAACGGATGAATAAAATAAATGCAAAAGAAATTGATTTTGTGAAGATTTTTGACGGAAAATGAATTCCATCGAAAATGGATGAATAAAATAAATGCAAAAGTAATTGATTTTGTGAAGTTTTTCAACGGAAAATGGATTCCGTCGAAGATTTTGGACGGAAAATGAATTCCGTCGAAAATAGATGAATAAAATAAATGCAAAAGAAATTGATTTTGTGAAGATTTTTGACGGAAAATGAATTCCGTCGAAAATGGATGAATAAAATAAATGCAAAAGAAATTGATTTTGTGAAGTTTTTCGACGGAAAAAGAATTTCGCCGAAAACGGATTAATAAAATAAATGCAATGGAAATTGATTTTGTAAGTTTTTCGACGGAAAATGGATTCCGTCGAAGATTTTTGACGAAAAATGTATTCCGTCCAAAATGGATGAATTAAATTAATGCAAAAGAAAATTACTTTGTGAAGTTTTTCGACGGAAAATGAATTCCGTCGAAAATGGATGAATAAAATAAATGCAAAAGAAATTGATATTGTGATTTTTTTTGATGGAAAACGGATTCCGTCGAAAATGGATGAATAAAATAAATGAAAAAGAAATTGATTTTATGAATTTTTTCGACGAAAAATGGATTCCGTCGAAGATTTTTGACGGAAAATGAGTTCCGTTGAAAATGGATGAATAAAATAAATGCAAAAGAAATTGATTTTATTAATTTTTCGACGAATAATGGATTCCGTTGAAGATTTTTGACAAAAAATGTATTCCGTCGAAAACGGATGAATAAAATAAATGCAAAAGAAATTGATTTTGTGAAGTTTTTCGACAGAAAATAGATTCCGTCGAAGATTTTTTACGGAAAATGAATTCCGTCGAAAATGGATGAATAAAATAAATGCAAAAGAAATTGATTTTGTGAAGTTTTTCGACGGAAAATGGATTCCGTCGATGATTTTTGACGGAAAATGAATTTCGTCGAAGATTTTTGACGAAAATGAATTCCGTCAAAAATGGATGAATAAAATAAATGCAAAAGAAATTGATTTTATGAAGTTTTTCGACGAAAAAAGGATTCCGTCGAAGATTTTGACGAAAAATGTATTCCGTCGAAAACGGATGAATAAAATAAATGCAAAAGAAATTGATTTTGTGAAGATTTTTGACGGAAAATGAATTCCGTCGAAAATGGATGAATAAAATAAATGCAAAAGAAATTGATTTTGTGAAGTTTTTCGACGGAAAATGGATTCCGTCGAAGATTTTTGATGGAAAATGAATTCCGTCGAAAATGGATGAATAAAAAAAATGCAAAAGAAATTGATTTTGTGAAGATTTTTGACGGAAAATGAATTCCGTCGAAAATGGATGAATAAAATAAATGCAAAAGAAATTGATTTTGTGAAGTTTTTCGACGGAAAAAGAATTTCGTCGAAAACGGATTAATAAAATAAATGCAAAGGAAATTGATTTTGTAAGTTTTTCGACGGAAAATGGATTCCGTCGAAGATTTTTGACGGAAAATGTATTCCGTCGAAAATGGATGAATTAAATTAATGCAAAAGAAAATTATTTTGTGAAGTTTTTCGACGGAAAATGAATTCCGTCGAAAATGGATGAATAAAATAAATGCAAAAGAAATTGATTTTGTGAATTTTTTTGATGGAAAACGGATTCCGTCGAAAATGGATGAATAAAATAAATAAAAAAAGAAATTGATTTTATGTATTTTTTCGACGAAAAATGGATTCCGTCGAAGATTATTGACGGAAAATGAGTTCCGTTGAAAATGGATGAATAAAATAAATGCAAAAGAAATTGATTTTATTAATTTTTCGACCAATAATGGATTCCGTTGAAGATTTTTGACGAAAAATGTATTCCGTCGAAAACTGATGAATAAAATAAATGCAAAAGAAATTGATTTTGTGAAGTTTTTCGACGGAAAATGGATTCCGTCGAAGATTTTTGACGGAAAATTGATTCCGTCGAAGATTTTTAACAGAAAATGAATTTCGTCGAAAACGGATGAATAAAATAAATGCAAAAGAAATTGATTTTGTGAAGTTTTTCGACGGAAAATGGATTCCGTAGAAGGTTTTTGACAGAAAATGGATTCCGTCGAAGATTTTTGACCAAAAATGTATTCTGTCGAAAACGGATGACTAAAATAGATGCAAAGGAAATTGATTTTGTAAGTTTTTCGACGGAAAATGGATTCCGTCGAAGATTTTTGACGGAAAATGTATTCCGTCGAAAATGGATGAATAAAATAAATGCAAAAGAAATTGATATTGTGAAATTTCTCGATGGAAAACGGATTCCGTCGAAAATGGATGAATAAAATAAATGCAAAAGAAATTGATTTTATGAATTTTTTCGAGGAAAAATGGATTCCGTCGAAGATTTTTAACGAAAAATGAATTCCGTTGAAAATGGATGAATAAAATAAATGCAAAAGAAATTGATTTTGTGAAGTTTTTCGACAGAAAATGGATTCCGTCGAAGATTTTTGACGGAAAATGAATTCCGTCGAAAATGGATGAATAAAATAAATGCAAAAGAAATTGATTTTGTGAAGTTTTTCGACGGAAAATGGATTCCGTCGAAGGTTTTTTACGGAAAATGAATTCCGTCGAAAATGGATGAATAAAATAAATGCAAAATAAATTGATTTTGTGAATTTTTTCGACGGAAAATATATGCCGTCGAAGATTTTTGACGGAAAATGAATTCCGTCGAAAATGGATGAATAAAATAAATGCAAAAGAAATTGATTTTATGAAGTTTATCGACGAAAAATTGATTCCGTCGAAGATTTTTGACGAAAAATGTATTCCGTCGAAAACGGATTAATAAAATAAATGCAAAAGAAATTGATTTTGTGAAGATTTTTGACGGAAAATGAATTCCGTCGAAAACGGATGAATAAAATAAATGCAAAAGAAATTGATTTTGTGAAGTTTTTCGACGGAAAATGGATTCCGACGAAGATTTTTGACGGAAAATGAATTCCGTCGAAAATGGATAAATAAAATAAATGCAAAAGAAATTGATTTTATGAAGTTTTTCGACAAAAAATGGATTCCGTCGAAAACGGATGACTAAAATAAATACAAAAGAAATTGACTTTGTGAAGTTTTTCGACGGAAAAAGAATTTCGTCGAAAAAAGATTAATAAAATAAATACAAAGGAAATTGATTTTGTAAGTTTTTCGACGGAAAATGGTTTCCGTCGAAGATTTTTGACGGAAAATGTATTCCGTCTAAAATGGATGAATTAAATTAATGCAAAAGAATTTTATTTTGTGAAGTTTTTCGACGGAAAATTAATTCCGTCGAAAATGGATGAATAAAATAAATGGAAAAGAAATTGATATTGTGAAATTCTTAGATGGAAAACGGATTCCGTCGAAAATGGATGAATAAAATAAATGCAAAAGAAATTGATTTTATGAAGTTTTTCGCCAGAAAATGGATTCCGTCGAAGATTTTTGAAGGAAAATGAATTCCGTCGAAAATGGATGAATAAAATAAATGCAAAATAAATTGATTTTGTGAAGTTTTTCGACGGAAAATGGATTCCGTCGAAGATTTTTGACGGAAAATGAATTCCGTTGAAAACGGATGACTAAAATAGATGCAAAAGAAATTGATTTTGTGAAGTTTTTCGACGGAAAAAGAATTTCGTCGAAAACGGATTAATAAAATAAATGCAAAGGAAATTGATTTTGTAAGTTTTTCGACGGAAAATGGATTCCGTCGAAGATTTTTGACGGAAAATGTATTCCGTCGAAAATGGATGAATTAAATTAATGCAAAAGAATTATATTTTGTGAAGTTTTTCGACGGAAAATGAATTCCGTCGAAAATGGATGAATAAAATAAATGCAAAAGAAATTGATATTGTGAAATTTTTCGATGGAAAACGGATTCCGTCGAAAATGGATGAATAAAATAAATGCAAAAGAAATTGATTTTATCAATTTTTTCGACGAGAAATGGATTCCGTCGAAGATTTTTGATGGAAAATGAATTCCGTTGAAAATGGATGAATAAAATAAATGCAAAAGAAATTGATTTTATTAATTTTTCGACGAAAAATGGATTCCGTTGAAGATTTTTGACGAAAAATGTATTCCGTCGAAAACGGATGAATAAAATAAATGCAAAAGAAATTGATTTTGTGAAGTTTTTCGACGGAAAATGGATTCCGTAGAAGATTTTTGACGGAAAATGGATTCCGTCGAAAGATTTTTGACGGAAAATGAATTCCGTCGAAAATGGATGAATAAAATAAATGCAAAAGAAATTGATTTTGTGAAGTTTTTCGACAGAAAATGGATTCCGTCGAAGATTTTTGACGGAAAATGAATTCCGTCGAAAATGGATGAATAAAATAAATGCAAAAGAAATTGATTTTGTGAAGTTTTTCGACGGAAAATGGATTCCGTCGAAGATTTTTGACGGAAAATGAATTTCGTCGAAAATGGATGAATAAAATAAATGCAAAAGAAATTGATTTTGTGAAGTTTTTCGACGGAAAATGGATTCCGTCGAAGGTTTTTGACGGAAAATGAATTCCGTCGAAAATGTATGAATAAAATAAATGCAAAAGAAATTGATATTGTGAAGTTTTTCGACGGAAAATAGATTCCGTCGAAGATTTTGGACGGAAAATGAATTCCGTCAAAAATGGATGAATAAAATAAATGCAAAAGAAATTGATTTTATGAAGTTTTTCGACGAAAAATGGATTCCGTCGAAGATTTTTGACGAAAAATGTATTCCGTCGAAAACGGATGAATAAAATAAATGCAAAAGAAATTGATTTTGTGAAGATTTTTGACGGAAAATGAATTCCATCGAAAATGGATGAATAAAATAAATGCAAAAGTAATTGATTTTGTGAAGTTTTTCAACGGAAAATGGATTCCGTCGAAGATTTTGGACGGAAAATGAATTCCGTCGAAAATAGATGAATAAAATAAATGCAAAAGAAATTGATTTTATGAAGTTTTTCGATGAAAAATGGATTCCGTCGAAGATATTTTACGAAAAATGTATTCCGTCGAAAATGGATGAATAAAATAAATGCAAAAGAAATTGATTTTGTGAAGTTTTTCGACGAAAAATGGATTCCGTAGAATATTTTTGACGGAAAATGGATTCCGTCGATGTTTTTTGACTGAAAATAAATTCCATCGAAAATGGATGAATAAAGTAAATGCAAAAGAAATTATTTTTGTGAAGTTTTTCGACCGAAAATGGATTCCGTCGAAGATTTTTGACGGAAAATGAATTCCGTCGAAAACCGATGAAAAAAATAAATGCAAAAGAAATTGATTTTGTGAAGTTTTTCGACCGAAAATGTATTCCGTCGAAAATGGATGAATAAAATTAATGCAAAAGAAATTTATTTTGTGACGTTTTTCGACGGAAAACGAATTCCGTCGAAAATGGATTAAATATATAAATGCAAAAGAAATTGATTTTGTGAAGTTTTTCGACGGAAAATGAATTCCGTCGAAAACGGATGAAAAAGATAAATGGAAAAGAAATACATTTTGTGAAGTTTTTTGACGGAAAATGGATTCCGTCAAAAATGGATGAATAAAATAAATGCAAAAGAAATTGATTTTGTGAAGTTTTCGACGGAAAACGAATTCCGTCGAAAACAGATGAATAAAATAAATTGGAAAATAATTTGATTTTGTAAAGTTTTTCGAAGGAAAATGGATTCCGTCGAAAATGGTTGAATAAAATAAATGCAAAAGAAATTGATTTTGTGAAGTTTGTCGACGGAAAATGAATTCCGTTGAAAATGGATGAATAAAATAAATGCAAAAGAAATTAATTTTGTGTAGATTTTTTGATGGAAAACGTATTCTGTCGATAACGGATGAATAAAATAAATGCAAAACAAATTGATTTTGTGAAGTTTTTCGACAGAAAATGGTTTCCGTTGAAGATTTTGGACGGAAAATGGATTCCGTCGAAGATTTTTGACCGAAAATGAATTCCCTCGAAACCGGATGAATAAAATAAATGCAAAAGAAATTGATTTTGTGAAGTTTTTCGACGGAAAATGGATTCCGTAGAATATTTTTGACGGAAAATGGATTCCGTCGATGTTTTTTGACGAAAATGAATTCCATCGAAAATGGATGAATAAAATAAATGCAAAAGAAATTGATTTTATGAAGTTTTTCGACGAAAAATGGATTCCGTCGAAAACGGATGAATAAAATAAATGCAAAAGAAATTGATTTTGTGAAGTTTTTCGACGGAAAATGGATTCCGTCGAAGGTTTTGGACGGAAAATGAATTCCGTCGAAAATGTATGAATAAAATAAATGCAAAAGAAATTGATATTGTGAAGTTTTTCGACGGAAAATAGATTCCGTAGAATATTTTTGACGGAAAATGGATTTTTGACGAAAATGAATTCCATCGAAAATGGATGAATAAAATAAATGCAAAAGAAATTGATTTTATGAAGTTTTTCGACGAAAAATGGATTCCGTCGAAAACGGATGAATAAAATAAATGCAAAAGAAATTGATTTTGTGAAGTTTTTCGACGGAAAATGGATTCCGTCGAAGGTTTTGGACGGAAAATGAATTCCGTCGAAAATGTATGAATAAAATAAATGCAAAAGAAATTGATATTGTGAAGTTTTTCGACGGAAAATGAATTCCGTCGAAAATAGATGAATAAAATAAATGCAAAAGAAATTGATTTTATGAAGTTTTTCGATGAAAAATGGATTCCGTCGAAGATATTTTACGAAAAATGTATTCCGTCGAAAATGGATGAATAAAATAAATGCAAAAGAAATTGATTTTGTGAAGTTTTTCGATGAAAAATGGATTCCGTAGAATATTTTTGACGGAAAATGGATTCCGTCGATGTTTTTTGACTGAAAATAAATTCCATCGAAAATGGATGAATAAAGTAAATGCAAAAGAAATTATTTTTGTGAAGTTTTTCGACCGAAAATGGATTCCGTCGAAGATTTTTGACGGAAAATGAATTCCGTCGAAAACCGATGAAAAAAATAAATGCAAAAGAAATTGATTTTGTGAAGTTTTTCGACCGAAAATGTATTCCGTCGAAAATGGATGAATAAAATTAATGCAAAAGAAATTTATTTTGTGACGTTTTTCGACGGAAAACGAATTCCGTCGAAAATGGATTAAATATATAAATGCAAAAGAAATTGATTTTGTGAAGTTTTTCGACGGAAAATGAATTCCGTCGAAAACGGATGAAAAAGATAAATGGAAAAGAAATACATTTTGTGAAGTTTTTTGACGGAAAATGGATTCCGTCAAAAATGGATGAATAAAATAAATGGAAAAGAAATTGATTTTGTGAAGTTTTTCGACGAAAAAGGAAATCCGTCGAAGATTTGGACGGAAAACGAATTCCGTCGAAAACAGATGAATAAAATAAATTGGAAAATAATTTGATTTTGTAAAGTTTTTCGAAGGAAAATGGATTCCGTCGAAAATGGTTGAATAAAATAAATGCAAAAGAAATTGATTTTGTGAAGTTTGTCGACGGAAAATGAATTCCGTTGAAAATGGATGAATAAAATAAATGCAAAAGAAATTAATTTTGTGTAGATTTTTTGATGGAAAACGTATTCTGTCGATAACGGATGAATAAAATAAATGCAAAACAAATTGATTTTGTGAAGTTTTTCGACAGAAAATGGTTTCCGTTGAAGATTTTGGACGGAAAATGGATTCCGTCGAAGATTTTTGACCGAAAATGAATTCCCTCGAAACCGGATGAATAAAATAAATGCAAAAGAAATTGATTTTGTGAAGTTTTTCGACGGAAAATGGATTCCGTAGAATATTTTTGACGGAAAATGGATTCCGTCGATGTTTTTTGACGAAAATGAATTCCATCGAAAATGGATGAATAAAATAAATGCAAAAGAAATTGATTTTATGAAGTTTTTCGACGAAAAATGGATTCCGTCGAAAACGGATGAATAAAATAAATGCAAAAGAAATTGATTTTGTGAAGTTTTTCGACGGAAAATGGATTCCGTCGAAGGTTTTGGACGGAAAATGAATTCCGTCGAAAATGTATGAATAAAATAAATGCAAAAGAAATTGATATTGTGAAGTTTTTCGACGGAAAATAGATTCCGTCGAAGATTTTGGACGGAAAATGAATTCCGTCAAAAATGGATGAATAAAATAAATGCAAAAGAAATTGATTTTATGAAGTTTTTCGACGAAAAATGGATTCCGTCGAAGATTTTTGACGAAAAATGTATTCCGTCGAAAACGGATGAATAAAATAAATGCAAAAGAAATTGATTTTGTGAAGATTTTTGACGGAAAATGAATTCCATCGAAAATGGATGAATAAAATAAATGCAAAAGTAATTGATTTTGTGAAGTTTTTCAACGGAAAATGGATTCCGTCGAAGATTTTGGACGGAAAATGAATTCCGTCGAAAATAGATGAATAAAATAAATGCAAAAGAAATTGATTTTATGAAGTTTTTCGATGAAAAATGGATTCCGTCGAAGATATTTTACGAAAAATGTATTCCGTCGAAAATGGATGAATAAAATAAATGCAAAAGAAATTGATTTTGTGAAGTTTTTCGACGAAAAATGGATTCCGTAGAATATTTTTGACGGAAAATGGATTCCGTCGATGTTTTTTGACTGAAAATAAATTCCATCGAAAATGGATGAATAAAGTAAATGCAAAAGAAATTATTTTTGTGAAGTTTTTCGACCGAAAATGGATTCCGTCGAAGATTTTTGACGGAAAATGAATTCCGTCGAAAACCGATGAAAAAAATAAATGCAAAAGAAATTGATTTTGTGAAGTTTTTCGACCGAAAATGTATTCCGTCGAAAATGGATGAATAAAATTAATGCAAAAGAAATTTATTTTGTGACGTTTTTCGACGGAAAACGAATTCCGTCGAAAATGGATTAAATATATAAATGCAAAAGAAATTGATTTTGTGAAGTTTTTCGACGGAAAATGAATTCCGTCGAAAACGGATGAAAAAGATAAATGGAAAAGAAATACATTTTGTGAAGTTTTTTGACGGAAAATGGATTCCGTCAAAAATGGATGAATAAAATAAATGGAAAAGAAATTGATTTTGTGAAGTTTTTCGACGAAAAAGGAAATCCGTCGAAGATTTGGACGGAAAACGAATTCCGTCGAAAACAGATGAATAAAATAAATTGGAAAATAATTTGATTTTGTAAAGTTTTTCGAAGGAAAATGGATTCCGTCGAAAATGGTTGAATAAAATAAATGCAAAAGAAATTGATTTTGTGAAGTTTGTCGACGGAAAATGAATTCCGTTGAAAATGGATGAATAAAATAAATGCAAAAGAAATTAATTTTGTGTAGATTTTTTGATGGAAAACGTATTCTGTCGATAACGGATGAATAAAATAAATGCAAAACAAATTGATTTTGTGAAGTTTTTCGACAGAAAATGGTTTCCGTTGAAGATTTTGGACGGAAAATGGATTCCGTCGAAGATTTTTGACCGAAAATGAATTCCCTCGAAACCGGATGAATAAAATAAATGCAAAAGAAATTGATTTTGTGAAGTTTTTCGACGGAAAATGGATTCCGTAGAATATTTTTGACGGAAAATGGATTCCGTCGATGTTTTTTGACGAAAATGAATTCCATCGAAAATGGATGAATAAAATAAATGCAAAAGAAATTATTTTTGTGAAGTTTTTAGACGGAAAATGGATTCTGTCGAAGATTTTTGACGGAAAATGAATTCCGTCGAAAATGGATGAATAAAATAAATGCAAAAGAAATTGATTTTATGAATTTTTTCGACGAAAAATGGATTCCGTCGAAGATTTTTGACGGAAAATGAATTCCGTTGAAAATGGATGAATAAAATAAATGCAAAAGAAATTGATTTTATTAATTTTTCGACGAAAAATGGATTCCTTTGAAGATTTTTGACGAAAAATGTCTTCCGTCGAAAACGGATGAATAAAATAAATGCAAAAGAAATTGATTTTGTGAAGTTTTTCGACGGAAAATGGATTCCGTAGAAGATTTTGGACGGAAAATGGATTCCCGTCGAAAATGGATGAATAAAATAAATGCAAAAGAAATTTATTTTGTGAAGTTTTTCGACAGAAAACGGATTCCGTCGAAGATTTTTGACGGAAAATGAATTCCGTCGAAAATGGATGAATAAAATAAATGCAAAAGAAATTGATATTGTGAAGTTTTTCGACGGAAAATGGATTCCGTCGAAGATTTTTGACGGAAAATGAATTCCGTCGAAAATGGATGAATAATATAAATGCAAAAGAAATTGATTTTGTGAAGTTTTTCGACGGAAAATAGATTCCGTCGAAGATTTTTGACGGAAAATAAATTCCGTCAAAAATGGATGAATAAAATAAATGCAAAAGAAATTGATTTTATGAAGTTTTTCGACGGAAAAATAATTTCATTGAAAACGGATTAATAAAATAAATGCAAAAGAAATTATTTTTGTGAAGTTTTTCAATGGAAAATGGATTCCGTCGAAGATTTTTTGACGGAAAATGAATTCCGTCGAAAATGGATGAATAAAATAAATGCAAAAGAAATTTATTTTATGAAGTTTTTCGACGGAAAATGGATTCCGTAGAAGATTTTTGATTGATAGTGGATTCCGTCGAAGATTTTTGACGGAAAATGAATTTCATCGAAAACGGATGAATAAAATAAATGCAAAAGAAATTGATTTTGTTAAGTTTTTAGACAAAAAATGGAAATCCGTCGAAGATTTTGGACGGAAAATGTATTCCGTCGAAAATGGATGAATAAAATTAATGCAAAAGAAATTTATTTTGGGACGTTTTTCGACGGAAAACGAATTCCGTCGAAAATGGATTAAATAAATAAATGCAAAATAAATTGATTTTGTGAAGTTTTTCGACGGAAAATGAATTCCGTCGAAAACGGATGAAAAAGATAAATGGAAAAGAAATACATTTTGTGAAGTTTTTTGACGGAAAATGGATTCCGTCAAAAATGGATGAATAAAATAAATGGAAAAGAAATTGATTTTGTGAAATTTTTCGACGAAAAAGGAAATCCGTCGAAGATTTTTGACGGAAAACGAATTCCGTCGAAAACAGATGAATAAAATAAATTGGAAAATAATTTGATTTTGTAAAGCTTTTCGAAGGAAAATGGATTCCGTCGAAAATGGTTGAATAAAATAAATGCAAAAGAAATTGATTTTGTGAAGTTTGTCGACGGAAAATGAATTCCGTTGAAAATGGATGAATAAAATAAATGCAAAAGAAATTAATTTTGTGAAGATTTTGTGATGGAAAACGTATTCCGTCGATAACGGAAGAATAAAATAAATGCAAAACAAATTGATTTTGTGAAGTTTTTCGACAGAAAATGGATTCCGTTGAAGATTTTGGACGGAAAATGAATTCCGTCGAAAATGGATGAATAAAATAAATGCAAAAGAAATTGATTTTGTGAAGTTTTTCGACAGAAAATGGATTCCGTCGAAGATTTTTGACGGAAAATGAATTCCGTCGAAAATGGATGAATAAAATAAATGCAAAAGAAATTGATTTTGTGAAGTTTTTCGACGGAAAATGGATTCCGTCGAAGATTTTTGACGGAAAATGAATTTCGTCGAAAATGGATGAATAAAATAAATGCAAAAGAAATTGATTTTGTGAAGTTTTTCGACGGAAAATGGATTCCGTCGAAGGTTTTGGACGGAAAATGAATTCCGTCGAAAATGTATGAATAAAATAAATGCAAAAGAAATTGATATTGTGAAGTTTTTCGACGGAAAATAGATTCCGTCGAAGATTTTGGACGGAAAATGAATTCCGTCAAAAATGGATGAATAAAATAAATGCAAAAGAAATTGATTTTATGAAGTTTTTCGACGAAAAATGGATTCCGTCGAAGATTTTTGACGAAAAATGTATTCCGTCGAAAACGGATGAATAAAATAAATGCAAAAGAAATTGATTTTGTGAAGATTTTTGACGGAAAATGAATTCCATCGAAAATGGATGAATAAAATAAATGCAAAAGTAATTGATTTTGTGAAGTTTTTCAACGGAAAATGGATTCCGTCGAAGATTTTGGACGGAAAATGAATTCCGTCGAAAATAGATGAATAAAATAAATGCAAAAGAAATTGATTTTATGAAGTTTTTCGATGAAAAATGGATTCCGTCGAAGATATTTTACGAAAAATGTATTCCGTCGAAAATGGATGAATAAAATAAATGCAAAAGAAATTGATTTTGTGAAGTTTTTCGACGAAAAATGGATTCCGTAGAATATTTTTGACGGAAAATGGATTCCGTCGATGTTTTTTGACTGAAAATAAATTCCATCGAAAATGGATGAATAAAGTAAATGCAAAAGAAATTATTTTTGTGAAGTTTTTCGACCGAAAATGGATTCCGTCGAAGATTTTTGACGGAAAATGAATTCCGTCGAAAACCGATGAAAAAAATAAATGCAAAAGAAATTGATTTTGTGAAGTTTTTCGACCGAAAATGTATTCCGTCGAAAATGGATGAATAAAATTAATGCAAAAGAAATTTATTTTGTGACGTTTTTCGACGGAAAACGAATTCCGTCGAAAATGGATTAAATATATAAATGCAAAAGAAATTGATTTTGTGAAGTTTTTCGACGGAAAATGAATTCCGTCGAAAACGGATGAAAAAGATAAATGGAAAAGAAATACATTTTGTGAAGTTTTTTGACGGAAAATGGATTCCGTCAAAAATGGATGAATAAAATAAATGGAAAAGAAATTGATTTTGTGAAGTTTTTCGACGAAAAAGGAAATCCGTCGAAGATTTGGACGGAAAACGAATTCCGTCGAAAACAGATGAATAAAATAAATTGGAAAATAATTTGATTTTGTAAAGTTTTTCGAAGGAAAATGGATTCCGTCGAAAATGGTTGAATAAAATAAATGCAAAAGAAATTGATTTTGTGAAGTTTGTCGACGGAAAATGAATTCCGTTGAAAATGGATGAATAAAATAAATGCAAAAGAAATTAATTTTGTGTAGATTTTTTGATGGAAAACGTATTCTGTCGATAACGGATGAATAAAATAAATGCAAAACAAATTGATTTTGTGAAGTTTTTCGACAGAAAATGGTTTCCGTTGAAGATTTTGGACGGAAAATGGATTCCGTCGAAGATTTTTGACCGAAAATGAATTCCCTCGAAACCGGATGAATAAAATAAATGCAAAAGAAATTGATTTTGTGAAGTTTTTCGACGGAAAATGGATTCCGTAGAATATTTTTGACGGAAAATGGATTCCGTCGATGTTTTTTGACGAAAATGAATTCCATCGAAAATGGATGAATAAAATAAATGCAAAAGAAATTATTTTTGTGAAGTTTTTAGACGGAAAATGGATTCTGTCGAAGATTTTTGACGGAAAATGAATTCCGTCGAAAATGGATGAATAAAATAAATGCAAAAGAAATTGATTTTATGAATTTTTTCGACGAAAAATGGATTCCGTCGAAGATTTTTGACGGAAAATGAATTCCGTTGAAAATGGATGAATAAAATAAATGCAAAAGAAATTGATTTTATTAATTTTTCGACGAAAAATGGATTCCTTTGAAGATTTTTGACGAAAAATGTCTTCCGTCGAAAACGGATGAATAAAATAAATGCAAAAGAAATTGATTTTGTGAAGTTTTTCGACGGAAAATGGATTCCGTAGAAGATTTTGGACGGAAAATGGATTCCGTCGAAAACGGATGAATAAAATAAATGCAAAAGAAATTTATTTTGTGAAGTTTTTCGACAGAAAACGGATTCCGTCGAAGATTTTTGACGGAAAATGAATTCCGTCGAAAATGGATGAATAAAATAAATGCAAAAGAAATTGATATTGTGAAGTTTTTCGACGGAAAATGGATTCCGTCGAAGATTTTTGACGGAAAATGAATTCCGTCGAAAATGGATGAATAATATAAATGCAAAAGAAATTGATTTTGTGAAGTTTTTCGACGGAAAATAGATTCCGTCGAAGATTTTTGACGGAAAATAAATTCCGTCAAAAATGGATGAATAAAATAAATGCAAAAGAAATTGATTTTATGAAGTTTTTCGACGGAAAAATAATTTCATTGAAAACGGATTAATAAAATAAATGCAAAAGAAATTATTTTTGTGAAGTTTTTCAATGGAAAATGGATTCCGTCGAAGATTTTTTGACGGAAAATGAATTCCGTCGAAAATGGATGAATAAAATAAATGCAAAAGAAATTTATTTTATGAAGTTTTTCGACGGAAAATGGATTCCGTAGAAGATTTTTGATTGATAGTGGATTCCGTCGAAGATTTTTGACGGAAAATGAATTTCATCGAAAACGGATGAATAAAATAAATGCAAAAGAAATTGATTTTGTTAAGTTTTTAGACAAAAAATGGAAATCCGTCGAAGATTTTGGACGGAAAATGTATTCCGTCGAAAATGGATGAATAAAATTAATGCAAAAGAAATTTATTTTGGGACGTTTTTCGACGGAAAACGAATTCCGTCGAAAATGGATTAAATAAATAAATGCAAAATAAATTGATTTTGTGAAGTTTTTCGACGGAAAATGAATTCCGTCGAAAACGGATGAAAAAGATAAATGGAAAAGAAATACATTTTGTGAAGTTTTTTGACGGAAAATGGATTCCGTCAAAAATGGATGAATAAAATAAATGGAAAAGAAATTGATTTTGTGAAATTTTTCGACGAAAAAGGAAATCCGTCGAAGATTTTTGACGGAAAACGAATTCCGTCGAAAACAGATGAATAAAATAAATTGGAAAATAATTTGATTTTGTAAAGCTTTTCGAAGGAAAATGGATTCCGTCGAAAATGGTTGAATAAAATAAATGCAAAAGAAATTGATTTTGTGAAGTTTGTCGACGGAAAATGAATTCCGTTGAAAATGGATGAATAAAATAAATGCAAAAGAAATTAATTTTGTGAAGATTTTGTGATGGAAAACGTATTCCGTCGATAACGGAAGAATAAAATAAATGCAAAACAAATTGATTTTGTGAAGTTTTTCGACAGAAAATGGATTCCGTTGAAGATTTTGGACGGAAAATGGATTCCGTCAAAGATTTTTGACGGAAAATGAATTTCGTCGAAAATGGATGAATAAAATAAATGCAAAAGAAATTGATTTTTTGAAGTTTTTCGACGGAAAATGGATTCCGTCGAAGGTTTTGGACGGAAAATGAATTCCGTCGAAAATGTATGAATAAAATAAATGCAAAAGAAATTGATATTGTGAAGTTTTTCGACGGAAAATAGATTCCGTCGAAGATTTTTGACGGAAAATGAATTCCGTCAAAAATGGATGAATAAAATAAATGCAAAAGAAATTGATTTTATGAAGTTTTTCGACGAAAAATGGATTCCGTCGAAGATTTTTGACGAAAAATGTATTCCGTCGAAAACGGATGAATAAAATAAATGCAAAAGAAATTGATTTTGTGAAGATTTTTGACGGAAAATGAATTCCATCGAAAATGGATGAATAAAATAAATGCAAAAGTAATTGATTTTGTGAAGTTTTTCAACGGAAAATGGATTCCGTCGAAGATTTTGGACGGAAAATGAATTCCGTCGAAAATAGATGAATAAAATAAATGCAAAAGAAATTGATTTTATGAAGTTTTTCGATGAAAAATGGATTCCGTCGAAGATATTTTACGAAAAATGTATTCCGTCGAAAATGGATGAATAAAATAAATGCAAAAGAAATTGATTTTGTGAAGTTTTTCGACGAAAAATGGATTCCGTAGAATATTTTTGACGGAAAATGGATTCCGTCGATGTTTTTTGACTGAAAATAAATTCCATCGAAAATGGATGAATAAAGTAAATGCAAAAGAAATTATTTTTGTGAAGTTTTTCGACCGAAAATGGATTCCGTCGAAGATTTTTGACGGAAAATGAATTCCGTCGAAAACCGATGAAAAAAATAAATGCAAAAGAAATTGATTTTGTGAAGTTTTTCGACCGAAAATGTATTCCGTCGAAAATGGATGAATAAAATTAATGCAAAAGAAATTTATTTTGTGACGTTTTTCGACGGAAAACGAATTCCGTCGAAAATGGATTAAATATATAAATGCAAAAGAAATTGATTTTGTGAAGTTTTTCGACGGAAAATGAATTCCGTCGAAAACGGATGAAAAAGATAAATGGAAAAGAAATACATTTTGTGAAGTTTTTTGACGGAAAATGGATTCCGTCAAAAATGGATGAATAAAATAAATGGAAAAGAAATTGATTTTGTGTGAAAAAGGAAATCCGTCGAAGATTTGGACGGAAAACGAATTCCGTCGAAAACAGATGAATAAAATAAATTGGAAAATAATTTGATTTTGTAAAGTTTTTCGAAGGAAAATGGATTCCGTCGAAAATGGTTGAATAAAATAAATGCAAAAGAAATTGATTTTGTGAAGTTTGTCGACGGAAAATGAATTCCGTTGAAAATGGATGAATAAAATAAATGCAAAAGAAATTAATTTTGTGTAGATTTTTTGATGGAAAACGTATTCTGTCGATAACGGATGAATAAAATAAATGCAAAACAAATTGATTTTGTGAAGTTTTTCGACAGAAAATGGTTTCCGTTGAAGATTTTGGACGGAAAATGGATTCCGTCGAAGATTTTTGACCGAAAATGAATTCCCTCGAAACCGGATGAATAAAATAAATGCAAAAGAAATTGATTTTGTGAAGTTTTTCGACGGAAAATGGATTCCGTAGAATATTTTTGACGGAAAATGGATTCCGTCGATGTTTTTTGACGAAAATGAATTCCATCGAAAATGGATGAATAAAATAAATGCAAAAGAAATTATTTTTGTGAAGT
>JAVKPL010004777.1:0-22588 GCA_032173675.1 Gastrolobium villosum
ACCAACTATCCTCGACAATGTCAAAGCTTAATGGATTTTTGAAAAATATTTCTGCTTCGAACCGAAACAAAACATCATTGATCAATATCAAGAAAACATTAAGGAGAAACAATCTTAAAAAGTCTGGGATAGCCATCCGGATAAGCATCTTACTATGATTTTGAACCCATAGAAGCTGTGAACATATGTCTATATCTGTAAAGTATTTAGCTTTTACAATCTGGGTAGCTAGAGAAGTAAGATGCAACCAAATGTGCCAGCATTGGTTGGCCAACAAAGCTAAACCAAATGCTTGCAAATCACAAAAACCTAACCTTCCCATGGATTTATGAATAACCCATCTTTTCCATCTAAATGCAATAAATAAGCAGGGTTTAGTGTGTGTCGGACACAAGTTGTGTATTTTTAGTGACTTACACAGAGTATGATTAGTCATACTCTGTGTAATTCTGAAAAATTAATTTTTTTTACTTTACACGTCAGTGATGTGACTGATGAGAGAAAAAAAAAATAACTTTTCAGATTTACACAAAGTATGACCGACCTGTAATAGTTTGTGAAAATCATCTAAAAGGACACAACTTGTATCCTCTTAAATGATAGTCTTTTTTACTCAAATAAGCAAGATTGATTTCCGCGACTGAAAAACATTTATAATTTCATGACTTTCCCGGATATGAATCAATGCCAGTATCCGAGGAATAAGTATCTGAGTCTATATTTGTGTGAAAAAATAGTGTCCTTTTTAAGGACGCACAAAATACATAATTAAAAACTATTAAAATGATATAATTTTGTATTCTTGTTTTTGGAAATATTTTATGTGCTCCAGTATCATCCAATGATTTGGTGCTTCCTCTCACAACACTATTTTTTTCTTTCCCCTTTTACCCCTGCTATTTTTTCTTTCCCTTTTTATCCCTGCTATTTTTTCTTTCCCTTTTTACCCATGCTATTTTTTCTTTTTTTCAATTTTATCCCCCATTTACACTAAGGAACCACCGAAAAATGGTGGTCCGGTCCATAATAAATCATCTCCTTGTTATTTGTTATAAACTATGTATTCTTTAAAATGACAGTTATTAAATCCATATTTGTGAGGAACGTGTATATATATATATATTATCAGTATTTCAAGGGAAGATAAAAAAGCCAAAGAAAATAATAGTAACTGAATCATTTTGTACCCACCAAAAACCGAGTACTAAGCTGACTCAACTTCTCACGCAAGGCACAGAATGGAAACAGTCGGGCAATAAGCATTGTGCTCCTTTGAGAGACGCTTATCCTTTCATTACCCTTTTTGATATTACAGACTAAAATGCATTATTCTCGATCTTACTTATGGTAGCATACAAACGTGTTCAACAATGTTTAAATTTTGTTTTTATCTCTTCCTTTGTCCTAGGCACATAATGGGACCATGGAAAATAGAAGGCTACTCAAAATAAACCTCCGTAGATTCATATATAGAAGGTTTGGCAAGAAAAAAACAATTTATAGTTGGCAAAAAATAAATGTAAGAAAGTGAGGCCATTTTAATTTGCTAGCCTGTGCACCATGTATTAATGAGCTAGACTACACCTTGAAAAGTACCGAGTTAGAAATTTTTCCTTAAGAGGTTACAGAGAAACAATTATTGGTACAGTGACCTGAAGTTTAACTGTTAGCATTTTTTTCAAAACGTTAGTAAATTTATAAATGTTATGGAATAGATTCATATCTCAACAACCTATTCTACGAAAGATAAGATTATCTAAATAATATTTTAGATAATAGAGAATCAAGGAAGTACACTTCAATTAGAACTCTAAACCTACGTATAACTCCTTCTATAAATAAAGGATTAAAGTCTCTCATGTAGTCATATGCACACTTTGAACTTAATTATTCTTACTGCTAACACTAAAAATTATGTGTAGTGATTAGTATCTTGGCCTTGAACCAATTAGACATCTCTTAGCACATATGTTTAAGGTAATACTCATAATTTACCTAGGACCAAACAATAAGTTCATTTATTTATAGAATTTTACTTAATTTTTTTATTAATGTAAAACTTTACCACTTAATAGTTTTACATAAATTTTAAAATTCTTTAACTCCCGTCCTATTAACATAGATAGAAAAAGTTACTAGAATTGATCTAGTGATTAAGAGTTTAAGTAAGAATTGATCTAGTGATTAAGAGTTTAAGTAATTTATATTAAGTTATGTATTCAATTATTAATTATATATATATAAAAATATATAAGAAGGTAAAAAAAGAAAAGAAAAAAAGAAGAAAGGGTCATGACTCATGGCCATTGTTAGGAGAGAATAGACAAA
Source organism: Gastrolobium villosum (assembly GCA_032173675.1). Classification (NCBI taxonomy): domain Eukaryota; kingdom Viridiplantae; phylum Streptophyta; class Magnoliopsida; order Fabales; family Fabaceae; genus Gastrolobium; species Gastrolobium villosum. The sequence goes on from JAVKPL010004777.1 coordinate 2,329, forward strand.
ACAAAGATGGCCATCCATCACCACTGAAAAAGAAACCGTTGACGCACATGTCAGAATTTACTGTACCCATCTTCTATCATGTAAGCCCAGTTTTTTTATCATAGCCTGTAGATAAGCCCATCAAATGTTGTCATAGCCTCCTCTCGTAGGTTCAAAGTCATATAAACAATAGATACTTGTAGATGCATCCCAAATTAGAAAAATATTTTATATTATTTAAGAGAAAATATTTTTCATTTAAAAAATATAATTTTATGTTATCTTAGATCATAATAGTTGATTTTTATCAATCAATAGTTAGGATTTACTTGGTCAAACTTATTAATTAATTAGTAATTTATAATAAAATCCAATAAATCCTAACCGTTGATATAAAATGACATAAAGTTATATCCTTTAAAAAGATAAATATTTTTTTCCATTATTTAATATGTATTAGTTTAATTTTGTGATCTTTCTTATTTTTTATTTTAACAGTGTTTCTAATATCATATAATTGATGTGACACATATAAAGATATAAAAACTTTTTTCTTGCATTAAAAATATTTAAGAATCTTCATTTTTCTAAATCGCTTATATTCTTGGAACATGTTTAGAGTTTACAAAACATTGTTTATAATATGATTGAACACAAAACACTCTTTTTATAATAAAAAAGATCATTAGCCAAAATCCATTTGGCGTTATTGATATTATACTAGTTTGATCTTTAATTTTGTAATTATAATAGTTTTATTTTTCAATTTTCAGTTATATTGAAAGGCTTCATACAAAAATATGTGTTTGAGAAATAAAAATTTCCATAAAAAAATATGCGTTTGAGAAATAATTTTTTTAATAAGACATGCTCTGTTTGATTTCTGTTTTGAAAAATATTTTTTTAGTTTTAGAACAAAAAAATTAAAAAACTCGTTTGGTAAGAACTGTTTTATAAAAAATATTTTGAAAACTGTAACTGTTTTTTTATTTTTAAAATTAAATTTAGAAAACATGTATGAGTTGTTTTTGTTTTCTGTTTTCTATTTTCGTTTTTAACTTTCAAAAAGAAAAAAGTATAGAAAACAACTGTTTCCATAACTATTTTACAAAACAATTTTAAGAACAAAAAAATCAGAACACAATCAAAGAGACCCTTTATCTTCTCTCTCGAATAATGTTGAATTTATCAATAATTATTTTAGGTAGGTTAAGATATTGATTCATTCAGTCCACCAATGGTTAAGGTGGGTCGGCTATATGTTGATCAATTTTGAAAATGTTGTAATTTTACTAAGCCCAAAGGGACAGAATCAGATCAAGTTAATCCATTTTGACAATACTAATTAAAACAGAGATCATAGTAGCTTATTTTTGGAAGAAAAACTTAAACAAAACATTTTTCATAAACAAATACATTTTTCGTAATTACATAAATAACACACCTGTTGTTCACTGTTATTGGAGTAGGCATTCATAGGTTTTTATACTCATCAATGTCATCTGACCTTTAATTATTAGTGAGGTCCCAAGTTTGAGATCAATTCATTAAAAATAAATAAAATTCATATAAAGATACAACAAAAGTTATAGAGAGAGGATTATTTTTGTTATGCAAAATTGTAGTGACTGAAGCTCTTGTGATGTGCATAAGTTATTGCCCTTAATCCATTAAAATGGGCCGAGACGTGGACAGTTGTGTTACTTGTGTATGTTGATGTTGGGTTTCACTTCCCATCTCTTTCGTTAATTAGTTTGTACATTTTCATTATTATATTATTTGAATTTAATTTTAATATACTATTTAGATGTAAAATTTGATATATAAAAATATTATTTAATAAATTTGATAATATATTACTTGTCATATTTATTAAGTAATATAATAATTCATTATTGAATAATATTATAAAATGTATCATTTCAGTAACTCTCAATTTCAATTGCCATTTCTTTTCAATATTTTTTTTCCAACCCATTTCCCCTCCACTTGCTCTTAAAACCTTCGTGCGAGTAAGAAGTTTTTGAACAATATTCAAGTTTCCAACTTCTTCTTGGTATTCCTGTGATTACCGATGCCAGTAAGCTAAAGCTATAGTTTCTTTAATTATTTTCCAATCATGTTTGGTGTTATTTGGGATAACATATAGTTTGTTATGCTATGGACTCATTAGTTATATCAAAGCCTTTGATTGATAACATATAATCTGCTATTCTTATGCATGGTACTGCATACTATAGCTTCTTTAATAAGCATATATATACAACAACGAAATATATGGTTATGATTTTTCACATTTAATGCTTTCATTCTTCGTATGGTTATGATTCTCCGCATTTAATACTTTCAAGTATATATATGTCAAGTATTTGATTGTTGCACGTACAACAGCTGCAGAAATCCTATACCTAGACACGTGATTTGAATGAAAATTTACGTGTCGGACACGTGTTCGACATGGACACGCTCCGACACGCTCCGACACGCGGTCAACATTTTGGGACACATGGTCAACTCTCCGACACGTTTTTCCGACACGCAGTCAACTTTTTCAGACACGTGGTCCACGCTCTGACACATTTTTATTTTTATCTTTTTTAGTCTTAGTTTTTTTTATTAACTAAAAAAAAATCATTTATAAATTAACTTTTTCTGTTATGAAATTTGACATGAAAAAATTAACAAGGTACAAATTATTTTTTTTTATATTTGTTATAAAATTTGAATATTTGATTGGTTATATGACTTTTTATGAACTATTATATGTATTAAATATAAATTATATTATATATATTAAAATATTATTTACTATCAAAATGTGTCCCAACGTATCGAAATATGCCATTTTTTAGAATTAACGTGTCGTGTCCCGTGTCCATGCATCATAGCAGAAATCTAAACACCATATATATATATATATATATATATATATATATATATATATATATATATATATATATAATGAGTTTATAGGGGAGAGATCTTTTGACTCCAGAGTAAGACTTATAAGTCTTACTCCTCATTCTAACCATTAATTTCCGTCCATCCAACGGTTATAGTTTAGGAAGTTATATTAATTAATTAATTATTAATTACACTATAAATCACAATAGTTGATTTTCGTCCATCAACGGCTGACTGAGATGATGGAACGGCTGACTGAGATGAGGAGTAACACTTAATAGTCTTACTCTGAAGTCAAAAGAAATCTCCATATACATATAGATATATATATATATATATATATATATATATATATATATATATATAAGTTCCTTGTTTCTCCCGTTGTTTCGAAAAAAAGTTCTTTTATCACTGATTATAACTATGTACTTCGGAAAAAATATTCGATGGTCCCTCCTTATTTCTCCCGTTCTCTCTCTCCTCTTTTCTTTCTCCTCTTTTCTCTATTTCTCTCTCACTCACTCTCTTCCCGGCCTACATGTGCTCGGACCACTAAATATTCACTCATAATTTGGGAAGTACATAATTATGATATGAAAAAAAAATTTCTGTCTCTTCACATCGGCAGACAACTTCTGAAAAAAAAAAAGGAAAATAAATAATTTTAATATTATAATTATGTATTCTCAGAATAAATGATTATAAGGTGGTAGAAAGAGAGGGAGGAGCGGTGAATAAATTTTCCCATATTACATGTTTCTTTTTCTTTTCCTTTTTTCTCTTGTTCTGCTAAGTGTGCTCCATTTGATGCAAAATGAAATACCATACGTTAGCTCACAACTCACAAGTAAAGAATAGTGCCACGTCCATACATAGATCTAGCATTTTATTGTATATTTGTTAATGGCAAATCCTTACTGCTTAAGTAAGACATCTTTTTATCACTTTATACTATGGGGGAAAAAACAATACAATAATTATAAAATAACACTGAGAATAACATGGCATGAAATACTATACATTTAAGTTACATAACTCGTCATAGCATTGTGATTTTGGCCTCATGTGTTGGAAATCAACACTAACACAAATTGTAAATGAAAAGAGAGAGAATAGACACAGAGATTTATCTTGATTCACCCAATTTAGGTTACGTCCAATTTGTCTGTACTATATTCACCTCATCGCCACTAGTTACAAGTCACTCGGTTTACAAGGAAAATATAAATAAGATTAGAAAATCCAAACAACAGCTATTCATGGATTGAGGGCCAAACTACTAGGAAAAATATAATAAGACCCTCATCAGCATGCGAAGTATGAGCCATACCCAACATCACGGAGGAGAGGGGATATTCCGAAGGATGAAACTGCATATCAGCATCACTAGGAGAGAATCATTTCGACCAGGAAAGAAAATTATCAATAACTCAGAATTTTTAAGTTTCATCAAAAGAAAACAACAGACCGCAGACATGTCATTTTTCTAGATTTTGAGGTCAAAGAGTAAAGGATCCAACTCATCAAAAAAGTAAAGGATTCAAAATCGTCTACTTTACTGTGTTTTTTTTAATTGCTAGCGTAGCCGCTTCATGCATATGCAATGCCTAGTGTTGCATTGCTCTTCATCAATTGTCATTGTTTATAGAATAGTTAGTAGCTTTTAGATAAGTGTTTTATAATTATCACGTAACATGAGAATTGAAAAATCACGTTGTAGAGATAAAAAGCATGTTGGACCCATATTTAGAAAAAATTGTGTAGGACCCATATCAGCACGGAATTCGAAGGGTGTAGGAAGATTTCAATTCTCATGTTAAATGAGAATTATAAAACCCTTTAGATAATAATGTTAATTGTTTTTAACACATTAAGAAGCAGACTTATAGCTTCAATTTAAATTTTCATCATTCAAATATGTTAAGCTGCGGTGACGTATCCATCTATATCAATTTGATATACTAATAGATAAATTCAAGATAGGTTATATATGTCAGATGTTCAATATGCATCTGACATTAAAGCAAAGATAGCTTCTTCTCATCCATTTTCTTTCTTTCCTCAATCTGAGTACAACTTCGGTCAAAAGGGACAAAAGCCAAGTTGGACCTGTCAAAAGCCAATCATTTCAAATTCTCATGTACTCATTGCCTTAACTAGACCTAAAGCCTCGTACCTTGAGCCGCATATTCTAAAGCTGAATGTGCTTCGGTCCCTGGAAAAGCATATGATTTTGCTTACTAGTTCAAATGGCCACCAGACTCAAAACCCAATATACTATACACTTTAATGTTTCTTCCAACTTTAGTTGGCTACCCCTTTCATTGGTGTTATATATAAATCTCAGTGTCAGTCTCTTTCTATGTCTCATTGTATTTAGTTATTTACCCTCATTTCAATTGTTGCTTCTGGATCATTCTGTCTCACTTTATTGATTGTTGTTGTCCTGTCTTCCATCTAAAACACAATCTTTTTGTAGCATCATTTCCTCTCAGAATTTTTCATGGAGGTATTGCTCTTTTTTTTAAGTTTTAGATTGTTACATAATTTATTTAGCAGTTTATTGTCTCCATTTTCTGAAGGGCCGGCTTGACTCAGCGGTAAGCTTGCTTGCCGCGGTGTGTCAGGTTGCGGGTTCGAATCAGTCTCTCTGCAAAAAACAGGGGAAAGACTGCCTAGAGTATTCCCCTCCCCAGACACTCACGAAGTGAGTATTTGAACTGGGTCGGTCCTTTATTGTCTCCATTTTCTGCATACCTGACCATTATAAAGTTGGCAGGAAAAGGGACAAAATGGGGTGTTTTTAGTTTATAGAATTATCATAGAAGATTCTGTATCAGAATTGATGAGTGAAAGATTGTATGCTCAATAAACACTAAGATGAAATAGTTAGTTAAATGAGAATCACTTTCACCATGGCCTGATTAATTGGGCAATGGTATTAAGTTATTAACCTCTGTGGTTTATGTGAATTATGATCAATTATAATGAAGCATTGTTTGCATTGCAGATTGTTGAGTTAAAAGTGGAGATGGTTGGGATACATGAGAAAAGAGTAAGGAAATGCCTCTCAAAATTGAAAGGTTGGTTACTTGATTTAGATCATTGCAAACTCATGCCACAATAATTTGTAGTTAGTTATGGAGTTGAGTTAATATTTGGTATTGGCTATGGATGAATCCACTTGCAGGGATAGAGAAGGTGGAAGTGGATGCTAACAGCCAGAAGGTAGTAGTCAGTGGATACTCACACAAGAACAAAATCCTCAAAGCAGTGAGGAGAGGTGGCCTTAAGGCTGATTTCTGGTCTCCTCAAAATGAGTTGCTTAACGCTTATGTTACTGCCAATTATGCCAACTTGAGATTCAACAACTTCACCTTCGTCTAGCTTTAGGAATTAGGAATCTCCTCCCAAATTTTGAAGCCTCTAGACTTTTCTACATACTTGTTAACTTCTTCTTATAAGTCAATTCCTTGGTCTGTTTGAAACTGCAATATATATTGATGTATTTGAGGGTATGAAATAAGCAAATTGTTAGTTGTATTACTTCTTTTTTCCCGAGTAAAAGAATATGCCAAAGATGTATTGATCGCACCACATAAAGATTGTTAAACTTTTTTTTACATACTTGTTAACTTTTCCTGCGAAGTGTAGGTTACTGTTGAATAGGGACTTGAGGGGTGTTGCTAGCCCCAGAATCTGTCTTGCTGTGTAATTTTCAATTCCAGTTTTACAACAAAAAAAAAGAAAAAAAAGTCAGGAATTATAATTGAAATATTAGTTATTTAACACAAGAAGATTTGCTAACATATGCAAAATAAAATATTAATAATCAAGCAAAGAGTGTGTATTGAAAAAGTATTGTAATTTGTCTTTACGAATTGAAACAGTCAAATATTATGTATCAAAAACAAAAAAAGTCGAGTATTTTGTGTTGGGATTCGGTTGCCATTTGAATGAAGAAAAGAAGAAGAATGTACTAAAAAACAAGAAAGAAGAAGAGATTTTAGCATCGTTAGCAATTAGTACTGTGGACAGTGTAGTTTAGTAGACTTGAATATTATTTTCCAAAAAAAATAATAATTATTTTGAAGGCAATATTATTTATGCTTCTGTGGCAGGAATATTTTGTCTGTCACAAAACATATATTTCGTACTAAAAAATACGATGTCGAATCTTGATAAATATGTATACGTGGCAAATAGATTTTTCTGTCACAGAAAAATAAAAATCCTATTTTAAAAATATAAATTAAAAATTTTTTTTATATGTTTCTGTCACGTTCAAATAGGAATCTACAATTAGACTAAATTAAGAGTTTAGTCACTATGATAATTAGACTAAATTATTTTATTATCTAAATTAATTGAAATAAATATAATAACATGGTATTCACGTATTTAACTTTTTTTTATTGGTTAATCTTTTTCAAATTAAATAATTGCACAAAATAATTACAAGCATACACTGCCAAGCCACAACACAATTTTTCCTTTTAAATTTTGGGACAGATTACATAATATCACCTTGTACTTATATGCTTTTTCAAAAAGTCACCATGTAATTTCAATTAAAATAATTACCCATCTTACTCTATAACATTTAGACATTGAATCAATAACATATTTATTAATTTTAAGACAAAATTAACCTCGTGCTCAATCATCACACTTCTCATAACTGCTCGATCTCCCTTATCAATTACTATTTTTCATCCCCAATTAAATGGGAAAAAAAATATTGGTGATCGCCATCATAAAGATAGAAAGGAAACAATGGTTGAAAATTGAAAGTTAGCATCTGCAAAATTAAACTATTGAACTGCCTCTGACATTGAAAATTGAAAATATTATCTCCAAAAAAAAAAAAAAGAGGAGTTGAGATATGCATCAAAGCATATTGCAAATTTAGTATGCTGGTGCAACTATAAACATTCTTTGTTTTTAATTGATTGATAACAAGATTCTACCTTTTTTTTTGTTCTGGTTTTGAATATGCTTCAAAATTGTGATGATGAGAATACCTAAGTTTTGGTATGCCATAACTTAGTTGCATGCTTCAAGGAAAAAGATTGACTCAAAAGTTGATATAAAAGAAAAAGAATCAACACAAATTCGTATCATGACATTGGAATCTATTTGTTAATATTTGTTTTTGTTTTTGCGTCAATCTTTTTCTGTGTGAATCTCAGTAATGCATTCATTATGTGAAGGTTGTTTCAAAGGAAATAATCACACTTCGAATTTTGATTAACTTTCATGATTTGTTATGAGTTTTCTAATCTCTTGCTTCTAAGCTTGTCTATTTAGTTAATTGTCTGCAAAATGCTTGATAAAAAACTTAAACCAAAACTACATTATTGACTTGTGGCAAGGCAAGGATGGTCCAAATCTCTAGTCTATAATATATGCAAGGTTTTATAGTAGAAACGAAGCATATGAAATGACATGGAGACTTGTATTCTAAAAGCATGTAGAAAACAGGCTTTTTTTCTTAAGTTAGATTTAAATTTTAAGTCAAATTATAAATTTCCTACACTTCCGCAGATGCTCCATCGTTCCCTTTCTATCTTTCTGGTGGTGATCACTATTTTTTTTTTCATTTAATAGGGGATACACGGGCATTTGAAAATGGTGATTGGTGAGGGAGGTTGAGAGTTATGATTGAGATGATTGAGCACAGGGTTAATTTTTATCTTAAAATTAATAAATATGTTTAATTGATTAAATGTTATAATGTAAGTTGTATTAGATATGACTTACACTTCACATTCAGATAGAGATAGAGATCCTTGTTGGCGGAGTAAGCAAAAAGTCAATTGAGTCCCGCTCTGATTTATTGCTAAGTCATTGTATTTATCTTTTTTCTTAGTAGTTTGAGTTTGGGTTCGTAAATAGTTGTTGTTAGGATTTTTTAAATCATATTTGTAATTTTTTTTTTTTGGTAAGCATATTCTCTTGTAAACTTAATGAAGTGAGATGAATATAGTTTAAACAAACTGAACATAACGTCGTAACGTACATTGTTTATATCTGGGTAAACCACTCTGTCGATTTTCTCTTCCTTCTCCCTTTACTTTTTTTTATTTATGTGTTGTGTAAAACAATAGATTCTTTATACCAAAAAAAAAAAAAAAACAATTGATTCCAACAATGTGGGTAGTTGTTTTAATTGAAAGTATATGATGGATTTTTGAAAAAACACCTAAGTACAAAGTGGTATTATGTAATTTGCCTTAAAGTTTTAGGTTGCATATAAATTATGTGCATTCCTTACATCCATGTACACATAATTTGTGAAATTATCTATTTTTTAAGAAAAATATTAATGTAATTTTTTGGTAACCAAAACTTATTTACTCCATTTTGTGTTTTTTAAAAATCTTAATGTAACTTATGCGTTGGATAAAAAATAAAAATGATGTTAAAATTTTATCATCCTTCGGTTAATAATGATATACGAAATTATTATTATTATTAATCATTAAGAAAATTTACCGGAATATATATAAATATAGGTGATATAAATTAAATTAAATGATCTAAGGGGATATATTGGATTGAGATTTCAAAGAATTTTAATGGATTGTTTTTGGACAAAAAAATCCATTGGTATTCGATTAAGACTTTAATGGATTGAAAAAAAGTCACGTGGTATTCGATTAGGATTTTAAACGATTATTTTAGAAACCGTCCAAATCCGTTAGTATTCAATCAGGATTTTAAACAATGAATTACAATCTCGTGGTACTCAAAAATCCGACGATTTAAACGGATTTTCTATTGGGGTGGATTTCGTGAGATTTTTTAGTGAAAAATATAAACATGATGTCTCTCTCACAATCTCACCCTAACCCGGCCCTAGGATTTCTTAAGATTCTTCTATTGCAGTGTTTTCTTTTTCCTTTACCAGGTTGACTGCTTGAAATTCGATTCCACCATGGAGCTTCGTCAAAACAAAAAAAAAATAATTTTGAGTGATTTTCATCACAAAACAACCCAGAAACAACAAATCAATGAGATTTTAATATAATATATCTCAAAAATAACATATTTTTGAGCCAGTTTTGAGAAATTTTGGAAGTTTAAAAAGTGGTTTTTCAAGCTGTGGGTCGCGAGTTTTCTTGGCACAAAAATGTGTGATTTTTGTATTAGAAATAACATAAAACAATGAAAAAAATAATAGCAGAACTAAAACTCTCAAACCAATTTTCGTTTTACATCAATGAAACAATGTCAATTTAAAGAAAAATTGAAACTTTCATAATATTAACTCTATATTTTGTAACAATACATTCATGAACGAAATTCCTTCACTAAAAGAAACGATCTCAAACAATTTTTGTGTCAATATATAAGTGAACGCTTGTTTCTCAAAAGCCCCAAAGCAATCTAAGGTTTCAATGTATCGATTGAAAAAAAATTTGAAATTTTTTCTAAACTTTCATGTAATTAAACCCAAAATTTCAGATTTGAAATTTTCTTAGAATATTCAATGAAAATATGTATATGATATATGGTTAGAAAACTCTCATTACGTAAAATAAAAACCAAGGTTTTCAAGATCAATTGCAAAGTAATCCAAACGAAATTTTATTATGAACTTAGATTCTATATGCAAATTTAGAATTATTTTTATAATTAAAAAAATTAGGTCTTATAATCATATATGCATAGCTTTGACACCAAATGAAGAAGATAATTTCTAACCCATTAGATATGTGAAAAATGTTGTTTATTAATTTTGAATGTTTGTTAAAAATTATATTATGTTTTACTGATTGAGGAAATTATATTAGGTTTTACTTTTTTTTTATTAATTTCATTGCATTTCTTTGTTATTTTTTGTATGTGGAAGATTATACTTACAACCTATTTTTGTTTACAACCTTTTACAACCATATCTTAACCGTTGATTTCCGTCAATCATTGGTTATTATTTTCGCAAATCAAACTCATTAATTAATATTAATCCGTTAACTATTAAGATATGGTTATAAGATGTTATAAACAAAAATATGTTGTAAGTATAACCTTTGTCTTTTATATTGACTCTTGTAATTTTGAATCTTTGTTAAAAATTCATATGATTTTTAAAATCTTATAAATCCATATTGTCCTTTCAAATATTATAGATTCTATTAATATATTTTAAAATCTAATCTTATAAAATCTTGAACGTAAAAAAAGTATATTAAAAAATTCTTTAGAATTTCTCCAATTCTAAATAGCCTTCTAAAATTTATAAGATTATTTAGCTCAAAAAGATCTTTTAAAATCTTAATATAATACACTCCTTAAGTCCGATATTGTAGGAAGGGGAAAGTTATAGTTATTATTTCTTTTTCTTACTATTTGTTACTAATAAATCATAAATGTTTATTTTCGTCAATTTAACGGTTATAATTTATTGTAAATTAATAATTAATTAATAAGTATGATTCAATAAATTATAATCATTAGATTGATGGAAATCAACTGTTACGATTTAGTAATATGAGTAAATACCCTTTTTGGTCCTTGGCAATATCTACGAAATCCTTTTTAGTCCCTGGCAATAAAAAAGGACCAAATTGGTCCCTAAAATTATGAAAAAAGGGTCACGTTAGTCCTTCTGTCAACTCCTCCGTCACGGTCAAACTAACGGTGCCCATGTGGCACGTTAGTCTGCTGACGCGGACTAGACGGTTGACACGTTGGAACTACAAACGACGACATTTGCAAGCAAATGGGTTGCAGTGTGTGTAACGGAGAGTACGACATTGTTTCCTCTTCTGATAATGAACCCTAATAATGAAAAAACCCCAAATTCCTTCAATCGAACCCTAAACCGGGAACTCCATCCCCCAAATTGATGAGCAAATCCCTAAACAACAATATGCCCCCAAAATGTCTGCACTTTGATGATTGAAACTCGACGACAGTAAAACCCATCAACTGGATTTCTGGGCGTGGGAGAAGATGAGTGCAAGACCACAATCTGTGAGGATTGGCTCTGACTCAGTAGATGAAATCCCATTAAGTCAAGAAGGCCCTTCAGAAGTTGGTAGTTCTCAGCCACATCAAGGCAACATCAGAGGAGGCAGCCCACCTCCTTCAAATCCAGAAGAAGCAAATGCAGTGTTGACAGAAGAGACAATGAAGGCAGCAAGCAGTGACACACGAAGCAGATTTTTGCACTTCATGACAACACCTGGTTTCAAGCCACCAAGGCGATCCTCAAGAAAATGAGCTACTGATGAAGAAGAACAAGGGAGTAGTGTATGAGCCAACTGACAAGGAGTGGATATAATGGGATTTTTTTGTAAATTCTGGCCATTTGTTTTTGGAGGCCTTATACAGTTATAATGTAATTTTTTTTATGCATGGTCATATTGTATTTATAGGCCTCACTTATGATTCCTATTAGTTGGCTTTTATTTGTGATGCACTATTGGATTCTAGTTCTAGGAAGACAATTATGTGTAACTGATTATATTTTGGATATGCATGTTATTTGGCAGGTTGATGAATGTGATAATTTCATCTCCATTTGATGTTTTTAACTGAGTTGGTCAATTAGCTGAGGCATGGTCATGTAGCTGCCATATTTTCTGGTTACTGGTTTGTGCAATTTAGTTTGGTTCACAGGTTAATGAATGTTGCAGCTATTATTTGGCAGGGTTGATGCATGTCATAATTGCATTTTCTAGTTCTTATGTTTTTTAAGAGAGTTAGCTTGTTGTTGGTCATTTAGCTGCCACATTTGCATTCTGGTGGAGGTTTGAGAGGGACCAATTTTCTGGTTGCAGGGACCAATTAGGACCCCGACACTCATTGTGAGGCATTTATGTTGTTAAGTGCATTTCTGATTGCAAGGGACAACAAGTGTATCTGATGTAATGCACTACTGTTTTTTAAAATGAGTGCTGCATTTTGTTGATTTGGACATCAACAACTGATGTCCTATAATTCTGGTATCAGGGACCAATAAGTGCCCCGTGGACTTTGTCAGGGACCAAAACGACCCTCGAGAAACATTGGTAGGGACCTAAATGGTCCTTGTGTTTTGCAATCAGTAACAAAATATGCATAACAGTATGCAACTTCTGTATCAGCAATTTCATGAGTTATGCATATATATCAGTAGCAATCTATATCAGTTTGTGATACAATGTAGCAATCTTTTATCCTTCAATCGATGCCTAACTGTGCAATAGTCCATACTAACAGAAACATAGCATCCAGTACAACATTTCACCAAGGCACAAATATATGATGCCATCATAAAAAAGAGGAATACATTCAAGGCTTTTTTATAATAGGCCATATGATAATACACACAAACAGATTGACACTAACACATAATTTGTATAACATAAAGAAGGAGTACTCATTACAATTCACTGAAGGAAAAATACATTTGGGTCATTTATTTTCACTTTTACCACGCTAACAACAAACATACAGATCATGATCACACCAACACAAGCACCTAAGACCCTAGCTGACCTATCAACTGTCCTAATTTTTTTGTCCATCCTATCTAACTCCTCCACCATCTTCAGGTATACATCATTCAGTTTTCTTTCCTGCTGATAAAGCTTCATTCCTTGCTCACTAATCTTCACATCTTGCTCTCTCATCATCATGTCCACATACTTCAACTTGAAATTAATTTCAGTAACATCCAACTCCACATTGTGAATTCTTGCATCTTCCAGCTCAATCCGTTCATTACACATGTCATATACCCATCTAAAAAAAAAAAAACACAAAACAGCTTTTTCTCCTGCAAAAAAAAACCACGGTTAGTAAGTGTTCCAACTCAACAGAGGGGCAAATTACACATTGATACCTTGAAATTAGGACACCCAAGGAAAGCCCTGTTTGGGTTCCTCTCAGTTTTGGAGGTATAGACAATACTTTGTCTCCCACATTTGCACCTCCAATCGGCGGTCCTTGTCATTGTTCTTCCCCCCATTGATTTACTCCCACTTGATCCCCCCATGCCAGAAGAAACACTCATCTTCTCCCACGCCCAGAAATCCAGTTGATGGGTTTTACTGTCGTTGAGTTTCAATCATCAAAGTGCAAACATTTTGGGGGCACATTGCTGTTTAGGGATTTGCTCATCAATTTGGGGGATGGAGTTTCCAGTTTAGGGTTCGATTGAAGGAATTTGGGGTTTTTTTCATTATTAGGGTTCATTATTAGAAGGGGAAACGATGTCATACTCTCCATTACACACATTGCAACCCATTTGGAAGAAAACGTCGTCGTTTGTAGTTCCAACGTGTCAACCGTCCAGTCCGCGTCAGCAGACTAACGTGCCACATGGGCACCGTTAGTTTGTCTGTGACGGAGGAGTTGACAGAAGGACTAACGTGACCCTTTTTCCATAATTATAGGGACCAATTTGGTCCTTTTTTATTGCCATGGACTAAAAAGGATTTCGTGAATATTGTCAGGGACAAAAAAAGATGTTTACTCTAGTAATATTAAGTAGTAAGTAAAAAATGTATTAATTATAACATTTCCCTTCTAGGAATTAATTACATGAAAATATAGAGAAGAAGAGATATAAAGAGAAAGAGAACATTTTCCCCTTCTCTCTGTTCCTCTTTCGCTGTGTTGAAACTGATACTGTTGAACTGCTTCTTCTTCGGCAGCATCAATGGTGGGAGAATCATCTCGCAGTACCGCTAAACGCCCCTTTGTGGAAGACGATGACGAATCCAACAAAAAGCCACCGTAATTTCTCTTACCTATCTTGCTGACTCCCAAACCCTAATCTGATTTATTACTATTGAGAAAATTGCATTAATCGGTATAATTGATTTTCAGTCCCTAAGTTATTAGATATTTATTGCTTTGTTCTTTTGATTCGGGGAATATTAGCCAGTTGGTGGCCTCCGACTTCCATCAAGTTCAAATATTTGGCCCCAAAACGTTGTATTGTTTGAAGAGAGTTTACTTTGAGGGACCCGCAAATAATTGGAGGGAGAAACCTTTGTTACGTGTACGTAGGAATTCGGTTTATCTCATGTTGAATGAGATAAATATAACCCTTACTTTAAACACATAATGCTTGATTTGTATACTGTGATAAATTTCATATTTTGTATTACAGTTGCAGGACCTATGCTGCTTTTTCACCATTCCCACTAGTTGTGATGTATTATGTGTGTCCCCCCTTGTGCGGATTTTTGCTTTTGAGATTGTTATAATGAGTTTGTGGAGCTGAGTTTTATGATACTTGCTTTAAACTTATGAATTTATACAGAGCAAAAAGGGTTAGGTTTCCAAAGGGTAAGAAAGTGAAGCCAGAAGATGAAGTAGTGGTGAAAGGAAATGTTGTTGGGGAGGAGGATGCAATCGACTTGATGAATCCCCATGTTGCTGCCAAAGAGCGGGAAAAATACCGGAATCAATTTACTGCTGAACTCTTTAGTGAGGGCACTGGAGGTGTCTCAAATGAGTTATCGGCTGCTGAAGCGACATACGAGGTTTCTTTTCCCTTTTTTTAGTTTCTTCTTGACTTTTTTTTTGGCAGACAGTTTCTTCTTGACTTATTATGTTGACTGGTTACACTGTTTTTCAGCAAAAATGGGCATTAAAGAAGTTAAACTAACATGATCTAGAGTGACTACTACTTTTATTCCAAAGAATAAAAGATAAAAATTAGAGTTACTAATAAATTAACCAATGCTTGGCCTGTTTTTGGTGTATGGAATTAAAAATGATCAAAGTTGGATGTTGGTTGATTGATTACAGCTTATGATGTATGAATGTTGATGAAATTTTCATTTTGCATTTCTGCTCTCTGCTGATACTTTAAAATTTGAATTTAACCTATTGTATACAGCCTGTTGATAAATTCCAATTTTCAACAGTTTAGTTTTATTAATTTGCAATATTCGGGATAAATTTTTTTCTGAAATAATCTTTATTCGTTCTATGGAGTTTTTTCTCGAGTTGAGCATAAATTATATGCCTGTGAAGTTTGTTGAATGTAGGCTGTTGTTCGTATGTATTTTTATAGAGTGATTCTTTCCTGAATTGGCAGCAATTTTTATAGTCAAGGTGTTGTCATGTTTATCTGTTATTGGGTCCATAGAAAGGATGGGCAAGTCATAGGTGATATCTTTTGGCAGGACAATGAGAATTTTGTTGATGATGGGATTCAAATTGAGCCTTTCAACCTAAATCAAGAAAGAGAAGAAGGTTATTTTGATGAAGCAGGAAATTTCGTTGAATATGTAAGAGATAATGAGATCAAGGTGAGACATTTATGCTGTTTTTCATTTGTGATTTGTGACTATTTCATTTTGATTCTATCAATAAATTATTAAGGACTCTTGCAGGATGCGTGGCTTGATAGTATTGAAGTTGATCCAAGATATTCTGCATTAAGCTCTGTAGCAACAAATGATGAGGAGGAGGTTGAAGACCTTTCTTCTAAAGATGTTGGAATCATGAAGAGGCGCATTGCAAATGTTCTCGAACCAGGGGAAACGGTAAGCCCTTGTTTTATCATTCTTAATTTTCTGGTTTATGATTTTGATGTATTTTGTTCTACTCAAGTATCATTGTAAAATTCAACATATTTATTTGCCAACTCACTCAGAGTAGAGCATCTATTTATTTAGGCAAACATTAATTTGCTTTATGGCCATGGAGTTGTGAAAATTCTTAAGTTTGAGTCCTTTAAATACATATTAATTTAAAATTTTATCCTCTAAATGTGTAAAGAATGTGCAATTTTGACCTTATAGTTTTAAAGTTGGCAGTTGACACAAAGAAATGTAGAAAACAAGAAAAGTTGAGTATGCTGCTAACTCCGCAGTAGGTAATGCAGTTTTACTTTTAACTTGACTTGTTACTGTTTTACCTCTCTCTCCTTCATTGTTGGCAGCGAAAAACTAGATAATTCCCAATTTACCACAAAAAGGGTTATTATTGTTTGTAAGAATAAAAGAAGTCAAGGTATTGTTACAGAAAGTTATATCTACCTGGTAACTAACTGCCACTATTAATTTCGTATCCTGTTCAATTACTTATTCTCTTTAAATCTTGCAATTGTAAATCGTTAATACTTGAGTAGGATAGAATTTATATATAATATATTTATTGTGTTATGGGGTGTTTGAGTGTCATTTGATGGGTTCTATTAACTGATACTTCTTCCAATAGGTTTTACAAGCCTTGAGAAGGTTGAAAGGTAACAGTGACAGAAAGGCAAAAATGCCCGCTGAGACTAAAATTGTATTTGACCAGCTAACTGAGGATGCTATGAAGCTGATGGAGAATGGTGAATTCAGTTAAGTTATTGTCATTGGGCTATTGTAGATATTAGGCATGGTTGAAACATTTCCTCATTATGATGGTCTGATGAGACTCTTTAGGTTGTGCAACTTTTCTTGCTTCATTGTTTTTTTAAAGGGTTGTGCTTTTCTGCGGGATACTGAATTTTGGTTCCTTTATTATTATTAATTTTATTTACAGATGTTTATCATGAAAAGAAAGAGGTTTTTGAGCGTGAAGCAGGTCAGTGTTATAATGTCTTTATTCATTGCTATTATGTTCTATTATTGTGTTTACACCTTTACTTTATGTTTTATCATAGGAGTTACATTATTAATAACATGATGGAATATGATGCTTGATTTGCTAACTTAATTGGATTTAATTATTGATTGTCCTGCTATGCTCATGACTAATATAATGCTTTCCAACTTACATTTTTATTATGGTTAGTTATGTTTTTATTATTAACAACATTTTTTGGACCTCCATATTAAGCTTTATATTTTGGGAAATTGGTCGTCAACAGTATTTAATCTCAACATTTTCCTTGTCCCTTCTCCATTCCTTCAATGATGATATTGACATTTGACATATAGGTTTATGAGGAGCAAGGAAGGGTATCTGTGTCCATAATAGCACTAACTGGCTAATGCTTATGCCTTTTATGATCTTCTTATTTCAGAAGGATATGAAAAGTTAGCCCTGGCAAAAGGAGAAGGCACATCTCTGCACTCAGGTGAAGGGAACTCTTATCTAAATGGGGACGAAAAGCTACTCTCTGATGAACTGGATTCTGGTGTGGCCTCTGCAATGTTCCACGGCACAGCCATTAGCACTTCAAATCCACATTTGGCTAGTGCAGAAGTCTCTAATGGTGCAGATGAGTACGATATGTTTGGAGATGATGATGAGCATGCTACTACCACCAAGTCCTCTACTGATGAAAATAATGCAGTTAGTCAACCATTATCAGATGCCATAAATTCTGGTACAGAGGGTAAATACATTGCCTCAATAAGTTCGGCATCCGAAATGGAAATTCTTGCCGCTGATTTTATCTTATAAGTTTTTTACTTGACATGGTTCTACCTATCTTACCAGGTGGAGCAGTGCAAAATGATTATGTGTATGACGAATCTTCCGGGTAAGACTATTCTCTTCCCTCTACTTTTTGGGAATTAATCAGACAAATACGGCATTAGTCACCTCTGTTGCAATGCCAGAAAAATTCATTTAGTATAGCATAAAGAATGTGGCAAAATAAATTGATATTTGTGCCATTTTCTACATTCTCTTGATGGATTTTTTTTAATCAAAAAATTCTGTTAAAACTTGATCTGATATCAATTTACTTGATGGTCCAGATACTATTACAGCAGCAGTTTGGGCTATTATTATGATCCAAATACAAGGCTTTATTACTCTGCAGTGTCGGGACAATGGTATTGCACATTTATAATTCATCATAGTGTGTGTTGCGTGCCAGTTTTTATTTTGATATCTGTAGCCTCTTTGTTTACTAGTGAGGGTCCTAAACATGGCTTTCGATATGCCTTTTTGTTTGAATTCTATTCTCGTTTGATAGATATTTCTTATTGTGAAATATATCATGATACTCGTACTTTTAATCTTCATCTTGGGTAAGAAAAAGCACATATGCTTGGTGATTGGTAGACACTAGACACTTTTATTATTCAAGAAACAAAAGAACCCAAGGAAAGAGAGAGGAGGGTGGGGGGCGGTTTGGATTTAATAATATCTATCTGTAATTTAGACTTCTTACGATTTGTGGGATGCCATGTTGGATGGACCTTGCAGAAGTAGCTGCATTGTGTACTGCAGCCAATGCAGTGACCCATTGTTGGTCTTATTGCCAAGTATGTTTCTACTTTCTAGCTCACTGGGAATGTTTTTTTTGCTTACACACAGGTACTCATTTAATGAGGAGAGTAACACTTATGATGAAGTTCATGAGGTTGCATCTGATGTGAGTTGAGGGACCCGTTCCAGGGGAGTATGCACTATAGCATATCCACAATCATTGTCTATCAGTGGCATATGTACAGACAGAAGCACTCATACTTTTTTGCGGGACTTTCTTCTAACTTAGTTGCTACTGCTAGTTGCTAAGTTATACAGTCGTTTCTCCTTGTTAATGCAAATTTTAGTGTAAATTTTAAACAGGATAAGGGCGTGTATTTGTTTTTGGGAAAAAAACAAAACATTGTTCTAATGTTATGCAACCCATTTCACCCAAAGTTCCATACTCGGTTTTTCTGGAATTATTTTGCTTAATACAATAATTTAGTAATTATGTGATCGATTACTAGTATTTGGCGTAAAGTTTTTTTTTATCCTTATGCAAGTGTAAATTGATTTTATACCAATGTAATAAAAAAAATTATATTCATTCTTGGTTCATAATTTAAAAATTATATTGACGTAAATAATATAGGGTAATATTTCTTTCATTTAATGTGAGATTTTTTTTTCCTACATTAATAAAAAATATGTAGTCCACAAGTTAAAGAAAAAAAATTGCAAGTAACAATTTTCCAAAATTTTACTGATATCAACATAACTTAGATCATAACATAATAGATTAATAAAAAATTGAAAAATAGCCGTGCTTATCGTACTCAACCTACCAAATGTCATCCTTATGAGAATTAATGCTGCTATTTCGTACAAATCACCTAACCCAGAAAAAAACTACCATGTTCTAATAATTTTAGAATTTAATTTCGATGCACCTAAAAATAAAATATTTCCTTCTAAAATATTTGAGAGAAATTCAGCTTCCTTTTAAACTATTGATATTCTTCTCCTAAACTCAATTAGCAACCGTTCAAGATTGTTTGAGATTATAGTTTATTACTAAAAAAATTACTCTTCAGTAAAATCAATGATTAAACCTACATTAAACAGATAGATATGCTGAATTTCATAAAGAGCTATTATTCATCACATCATGCAAAAGGCTTACCTAAACTAAGATCGTTACGAAAAACTTCTAAAATATCTTACGTAAGCGTTTATATCTACAGTGGGTAAATAAATACGCACTAATCCTTTCAATTAAGTAAAT
>JAVKPL010004778.1:0-22545 GCA_032173675.1 Gastrolobium villosum
ATGTGTATGTTTGATGGCGTGCGAATTGTTTGACCTTTATCATTGGATGAGACTAAGGTAAGTATTTAAATTAAATCATAGGAGGGTGCTTATGTAGACATGGAAAATTTTATTAAAATCATATGAGTATTTTGAGTGTGTGTTAGAAGGCTTTAGTGTTTATTGGACTTTGGAAGTGGGCTAGTGTGTGTGGACTTGTCACTATTGGACTTGTGTGATTGGGTTCTTTGTGTGTGTGGCCATTGGCCCAAGGATGGCTTTTGGATCAAGCTAGTTCAGCCCAAGGTTGTGTCCACCCTTATCTTCCCTAAGCCTTGTCCAACTAGGGTGTCTTGTGTATCAAGGAACAACCACATGGCTAGGTGTATCATTCCACTCTTTTCTTGCGCATAAAAGGATGGATAGGACCTAGAAAAATCTGCCTACTTTTCCCTTGCTTGACCGCCACATCACCTTGCTTGTGCAACATTTGATTTCAACTTCATTGCATGAAAGACACATGTACACCTTAGCACTATTTTGGGCTGCATTCTTCTTCTTTTAGGCGCACATGGAGGTGTCTTGGAGCAGATTTTTATGACACAAAATCTGCCTTTGAGTGTTGACTTGGAGAACCACCTTACACCTTCCATCATGAGGCTGAATTGTGCAGATTTTTGCATGCTTTTGGCAGTCCATCATGAGCCAAATCTGTCCTTGCTTCCTCATGCAACCAAAGAAGGATTTTGGGGCTGCATCTCCCTCATCACATGTGCGCACAAGAGCACCCCAAAGCAGATTTTTGGCTGCCACAAAGCTGTCTTGCTTGTGGACTTAGTGAACCCTCTTACATGTGCTCTTGATGTCACCTTCTCCACTCCATCTTGTGCGCCTAGCTTGCTTGTTGGGGTTTAAAATTCTGACTTGATAGCACTCATTCAGATCTGAATCCTCTCCTCACTCCTTGCATGTGCTTAGTGTATATTAGAAGCAACCCCTTGCTTGTTTTGACCATGTGTGCAGTCCCATTCTTGCAAGAAACCAGAAATTTCATGATGATTCATCATTGCAACCTCCCCTCACTTTTCCTTTAAGTTATGCGCACAACAAGAGGCCTCCCTCACTTTTGCACAAGTTCAGCCCACATCTCCTCCTCCTCCCTCACTCCTAGCCGAACATACAAGTATTTGGAGGAAGAAAGAAAAGCTTTGATCACTCATCTTCCCTCACCTCTCAAAACCGTGGCCTATACCACCAAGTAAGTGTGAGTTTCCTTTCTCTTTTCCCCCTCACTGTCCAGCCTTGGTACTCACCTTGGGAGCTGTCCAAAGTTGTCCTCCTCACCATTTATGCGCATAGATCATCTCCTAGGAAGTGTGGACTTGTTGTTGGTAGAACTAGAAAGGTGTGGTGTGTGAGCAAGAAGTGTGTGCTACAAGAGGTAAGCCTAGAACTTAGACCTCTTTCATGGTGTGTAATCATGTGTGTTCTTGAATGTCTCTTTGAATATGTTTTGTTTTGGATTCTTGAATGAGTATGGTAAAGGAATAAGGATGGAGCTATTTTATGATGATTGGTATGCATGATATAATGGAATGAAAGTCTCATGGTTATGCTCAAGTTAATGCCACTGTTTTTGTATGAATATGCCACTGTTTTGAGGATATATATGCCACTGTTTTTGTATGAATGTGCCACTGTTTTGAGGATATATATGTGCCACTGTTTGAGGATGCATATGCCACTGTTTCGGTTGGACAAGCTCACCATTTTGATGCCACTGTTTTGTATAAAATGCTCACTGTTTTAGTGCATCACATGCCACTGTTTCTGCATAAAAACACTCACTGTTTTAGTCCATTATGTGCCACTGTTTCTGCATAAAAACACTCACTGTTTTAGTCCATTATGTGCCACTGTTTCTGCATAAAATGCTCACTGTTTTAATGCTACATATGTCACTGTTTTGCACCAAAAACACTCACTGTTTTAGTACTTTATGAGCCACTGTTTCTGCATAAAATAACCATCATCTTGATGTCCAAACACTACCCTTTATGCCACTGTATTGGTGTCTAAATACTCCCATTTTGCCACTGTTTTGATGATCAAGAATCACTATTTATGCCACTGTTTTAATGTCTAAAAATCATGATTTATATCACTGTTTTGGATGTTCAAATGTATCATTCATGCCACTGTTTTAATGTTCAAAAACCACTCACTTTGCCACTGTTTTTGATGTGCAAATATCACCACTAATGTCACTGTTTTAATGATTAAATGTCACCATTCATGCCACTGTTTTGATGCACAAATAACACTACTTATGCCACTGTTTTGAGGTTCAAATGCCATTGATTATGTCACTGTTTTAACATCCAAATGCCACTGTTCTGCCACTGTTTTAAGGTCCAAAATGTCACTGGTTCTGTTTTAAAACGTTCACTGTTCTGCTGTAAGGTGTCACTGTTTTTCTGCTGTAAAACGTCACTGTTTTGTCCACTGCTTTTAAGTAAAACGTCACTGTTTCTGCCCACTGTTTTAAGGAAAATACCACTGTTTTCTGCTCACTGTTTTAAAGAACAACTCACTGTTTCTGCTCACTGTTTTAAGCACAAACGTCACTGTTTTCTGCTGTAAAAACGCTGCTGTATGCTCACTGTTTTTCTGCTGTAAAACACTGCTGTACGCTCACTATTTTCCACTGTAAAACACTGCTGTATGCTCACTGCTTCTGCTGTAAATCGCCATTGTAAATGATTGGTTGTAATTGATTTAGGTGCGCTTAAGAAGTGAGATTTCGCTGCTGTTTGGTATTGTTTAAGGCACGCAAGGTAAGTGTCAGGCGATATTACCTAATGTGACTATTGACTACTGGTATAAAATTGTGACATGATGCTCCATATTCCGTAAAAGTATTATGTTCCATTATGATGAAAGGAAACTGCCAAAAATGTGCCGTGATGGCTATATGATTATGAGGTAAAGACGTTATGTGGCAGCATAACGCATATGAAAAGTATATGTGCCGTGATGGCTATATGAAAGGTATATAAGCATGCACCTTACATCATACCGCATTTTTACGCTTTGTGTGTGAAAGCATAGCATGACATGCATGTATCAAGATCATATAGGCCTTGTTTTAGAATAGTTATGTACAGGACCATGTGTTTGAGCAAGCATCATATAGGCATCCCCAAGGTACCGGGGTATGGGACACTTGGCATCAGTCCGCATAGGCCCACAGTTGGAATCCACATGGAGCTCAGGTGCCAAGGGTATATTTGATTCCACTGTGAAGTGCGCGCACGACGGTGCTAAAAGCGCAAAGGAAAGGCGTTATATACGCAATATATGAATATGATGAAAAGGAAAGGCGTTATATGCGCTATATATATGAATATGATGAAAAGGAAAAAGGAAAAGGAACAAGGATATGTTGAAGTGACTGTTTATGATTTGGTGCCTAGTTAATACTGTTATATTACTGGTTTTGTTGCCACACTACTGGGATTATTCTCACCCCTTCGGGGCTGCTATTTTTCCAAAATGGCAGGAGGACGTAAAAGCATTTGAAGGAGTGATGTTTTGCTGTTGCTTGCTGATGCATGGATTATCACTGTTGCTGTTTGATTGATTGGATGACTGTAATGTTTAATATTTTGGTACTCTTGGATGACTGTAGACTTTATCATCTTTATTTTATCTTGAACTTTTATGAACAGCGGCTATTTTGGAAAACGTTTTTGAAAAGAATTTAAGTGCTGAAATTTTTACAGTGCACCTTACGGGTGGTGTTTTTATGAGCAAACGAACTCTGATTTACTATTATTTTATATGCACGCGAAGCCCCAAATGTGTTCTTTCTAAATCACTTGAAACATTTTTTATCGTCCAAACAGAAGTTATAAGAATTATTGAAACGTCTTACGGATTTGTACTTGAAAAAGAATCTTTGTTAGCTCATGTGACGTTAACGACTCTAATTCCGCTTAGCAAACGACTCTCTTGGATGCATACAAGGGAGGGCGTTACACTAATTGGTATCAGAGCAGTTTGGTCCATGGATTTGCTTGTGATTGATTGAATTGATTGTTGATTGTGTTTATCTGCTGATTGACTGTCTAAATGTGCTATAGTTTAAGTGTTTGAGACTAGGGTAGTTAGATTGTTTAGGCCGTTCTGTGATAAGACACGGATGCATAGTTAACTTGTCCGAATTGAACGCGAGTACCTACTTGGGACTGCTGCCATGAATAACTTGCGGTGAGCCTGATCAACTCATCTCAGGATATTGTGAGTGCAGAATCATGACAGGTGGTCGCGGTTCAACTCGGGGAAGGACTGGCGATGCGGAAGAGGATCTTATCACTACCATTGGGGGACTGGCAACGTTTATTCAGAATATGAGCCAAGAATGGCGCGACCATAGGCAACAGAATCAGAACCAACCCCCACTGCATGAAAATGCAGAAGAAATTGCCCGTCGTAGGTTGAAAGACTTCCGCAACTTCCAACCACCTACCTTTGAGGGTGAAGACAACCCCGAGGCTGCAGCGAAGTGGTTGCAGATGATCAAGCATATTTTCGAACGCATGGCATGCCCGGAAGCGCAGAAGACTGATTACGCGTCGTACCAGCTGATGGGAGAAGCTTTAACATGGTGGACTGGTGCGAGGGCTCTGCTGAGAGCTCAGGACGTTGAATTAACATGGGCCGTATTCAGACAAGTATTTTTGGATAAGTATTTTCCTAAAGCAATGAGAAGAATGAAGCACACGGAACTGCTATCACTCAGGCAGGTTCTTCAGGACGACACCTGGTAGGGGTCGAGGCAGAGGTCCGCAGTTGCAGGCGCGGCCTGGAAATTTTAAGAGAAGCAATACTGTTGGTCAATCATCAACTGGACGGCAGGGTGCGACTGTTTGTGCTACGTGCGGAAAGAATCACTTTGGAGTTTGTCGCAAGAACAACAATGCATGTTTCAGATGTGGCCAGCAAGGACATTTTGCTTACGAATGCCCCCAGAACGCTAATCCACAGCCTACGCAAGCACGGGTGTTCGCACTGGATGCGAAAGATGGTAATTTTCAACCTTTTTCTCTCATTTCTTTGTTACAAGTTAGAAAAGAGCTCCGCAAGGGAGCAGCAGGGTATCTCTTGTCGATCGAGGCTGAGACCTCGGTTGACACTCAAATTCAGAATGTACCTGTAGTTAGAGAATTCGAGGAGGTATTCCCGGATGAAATACCTCGATTGCCTCCTCATAGGGAAATAGAATTTTCCATCGAACTTGTTCCTGGAGTTGGACCAATCTCCATTGCTCCGTATCGTATGGCGCCGTTGGAACTGCGAGAGTTGAAGAAGCAGATAGAAGAACTTTTGGCAAAGGAATTCATCAGACCGAGTACCTCTCCATGGGGTGCTCCAGCCATCTTGATTAAGAAGAAGGATGGAAGTCTACGTCTGTGTGTAGATTACCGACAGCTGAACAAAGTTACGGTGAAGAATAAGTATCCGCTACCGAGGATCGACGATTTGATGGACCAGCTGAGAGGAGCCAGAGTCTTTTCCAAGATAGATTTACGATCGGGATACCATCAGATCCGGGTCAAACCGGAGGATATTCCGAAAACAGCTTTTAGGACTCGTTATGGGCACTACGAATATCAGGTGATCCCATTCGGACTTACAAATGCTCCAGCGGTATTCATGGACTACATGAACCGCATTTTCCGCCCGTTCCTTGATCAGTTTGTTATTGTGTTTATCGACGACATCCTGATTTACTCAGCTAATGAAGAGCTGCATGCGGAACATCTGAGGATTGTCTTGCAAATCTTGAAGGAGAAGCAGTTGTACGCGAAATGGTCGAAGTGCGAGTTTTGGCTTAAGGAGGTCCAGTTTCTGGGCCATGTCATTTCATCAGAAGGTATCGCGGTGGACCCAGCAAAGTTGAAGCTGTCATGAATTGGGAACGACCCAAGACTGTCACCTAAGTAAGAAGTTTCTTAGGTCTGGCTGGATATTATCGAAGGTTTATCCAGAATTTCTCTCAGATAGTGCAACCCCTTACCCGTCTCACTCGTAAGGATAAGCCTTTTGAGTGGACTGAAGCTTGTGAAGAATGTTTCTTGGAACTGAAGAGCAGATTGACGAGTGCTCCCGTACTCACGATTCCGGATCCTACCCGAAAGTTCGAAGTATACTGTGATGCGTCGCTGAAAGGACTTGGATGCGTGTTGATGCAGGATCGTATGGCGGTAGCTTATGCATCTCGACAACTAAAGCCTCACGAAGAAAATTATCCTACGCACGATTTGGAGTTAGCAGCTATAGTGTTCGCACTTAAAATCTGGAGGCACCACTTGTATGGTTCGCAGTTTGACGTGTTCAGCGATCATAAGAGTTTGAAGTATTTGTTCGACCAGAAGGAGCTGAATATGCGGCAACGACGGTGGATGGAATTTCTGAAGGACTATGATTTTGAACTTAAATACCACCCAGGAAAGGCAAACGTGGTAGCTGACGCCCTGAGTAGGAAGACACTGCACACTGCAACTCTGATGATGGAAGAATTGAAATTGTTTGAGGCCTTTCGAGACTTGAATTTATCTGTAGAGGAGAGAGGGCATAGCATAAGATTGGGAAGTATAAAGGTGGAGAATGAATTGATCAGTAGAATTAAGGAGGCTCAGATAGATGAAGAGTTAGTCCGTGGTTTGGTTGGCAACCAAGATGTTGTAAAGGATGAGAATGATACTTGGAGATTTCAAGGTCGGTTAGTTGTGCCGAATGAAGAGTTGAAGCAAGAAGTTTTGCAGGAAGCTCACAAGGGTAAGTATGCAGTTCATCCTGGATCCACGAAGATGTACCATGATTTGAAGACCTCGTTTTGGTGGCCGGGTATGAAGCGTGATATTGCTGAGTATGTATCTCGATGCTTAACTTGTCAGAAGGTGAAGTACGAACATCAGAAACCTTCGGGACTTCTTCAACCTTTGGAGATTCCCGAATGGAAGTGGGACAGTATTGCGATGGATTTTGTAGTTGGACTTCCTCGGACGCGAGAAGGATATGATGCTATCTGGGTGATTGTTGATCGACTAACGAAGTCAGCTCATTTCTTGCGTGTTAGAACCACGTATAATGCAGAGAGGCTTGCTAGAATTTATCTGCAGGAGATTGTGAAGCTGCACGGAGTTCCTACGAGTATTGTCAGTGATCGTGATCCCAAGTTTACATCTAAGTTCTGGGAATCTTTTCAAAGAGCATTAGGGACCCACTTGAGGTTGAGTACTGCTTACCATCCGCAGACCGATGGACAGACGGAACGCACCATTCAAGCATTAGAGGACATGTTGCGAGCATGTGTTTTGGAGTTAGGAGGCAGCTGGGACAATTATCTTTCTTTGATTGAGTTTGCTTACAACAACAGTTACCACTCCAGTATTCAGATGGCACCGTATGAAGCTTTGTATGGGAGAAAATGCAGATCCCCTTTATGTTGGACTGAAGTGGGTGAGCGAAGTATGTTAGGACCTGATCTAATTCAAGAAACATCCGAACAGGTAAAGAAGATTCGAGAAAATATGCAGCGGGCTCAGGCCAGACAGAAGAGTTATTACGACAAACGTCATAAGCCTCTATCTTTCGAAGTCGGAGACCATGTATTCTTGAGAATCACACCTACATCGGGACTCGGAAGGAGAATGGGAGTAAAGAAGTTAAGTCCACGGTACTTAGGACCGTATCTGATTATGGACCGGATTGGAGAGTCTGCATACCGGTTGGCTTTACCACCCAATTTGTCAGGGATTCACAATGTATTTCATGTGTCGCAGCTACGGAGGTATCTCTCTGATCCATCTCACGTGTTACAGCCGGAAGAAGTGGAACTAAAGGAAAATCTGACGTATCAAGTACAACCGTTCCAAATTCTTGAAAGATCCGTCAAGCGACTCCGTTCTAAAGAAATTCCGTTGGTGAAAGTATTATGGAACAACAGATCGGCAGCTGAAGCCACTTGGGAGCGCGAGGACGACATTCAGAAACGCTATCCAGAACTGTTTAGCTCTTAAGTAAGTTTATTTTGCGGACAAAATTCCTATTTGGTGGGGAGAGTGTAACATCCCACATAATTAGTAAAATACATAAGTATAAAATGAGTGTAGATGCATGTGTATGTTTGATGGCTTGCGAATTGTTTGACCTTTATCATTGGATGAGACTAAGGTAAGTATTTAAATTAAATCATAGGAGGGTGCATATGTAGACATGTGAAATTTATTAAAATCATATGAGTAATTTGAGTGTGTGTTAGAAGGCTTTAGTGTTTATTGGACTTTGGAAGTGGGCTAGTGTGTGTGGACTTGTCACTATTGGACTTGTGTGATTGGGTTCTTTGTGTGTGTGGCCATTGGCCCAAGGAGGCTTTTGGATCAAGCTAGTTCAGCCCAAGGTTGTGTCCACCCTTATCTTCCCTAAGGCTTGTCCAACTAGGGTGTCTTGTGTATCAAGGAACAACCACATGGCTAGGTGTATCATTCCACTCTTTTCTTGCGCATAAAAGGATGGATAGGACCTAGAAAAATCTGCCTACTTTTCCCTTGCTTGACCGCCACATCACCTTGCTTGTGCAACATTTGATTTCAACTTCATTGCATGAAAGACACATGTACACCTTAGCACTATTTTGGGCTGCATTCTTCTTCTTTTAGGCGCACATGGAGGTGTCTTGGAGCAGATTTTTATGACACAAAATCTGCCTTTGAGTGTTGACTTGGAGAACCACCTTACACCTTCCATCATGAGGCTGAATTGTGCAGATTTTTGCATGCTTTTGGCAGTCCATCATGAGCCAAATCTGTCCTTGCTTCCTCATGCAACCAAAGAAGGATTTTGGGGCTGCATCTCCCTCATCACATGTGCGCACAAGAGCACCCCAAAGCAGATTTTTGGCTGCCACAAAGCTGTCTTGCTTGTGGACTTAGTGAACCCTCTTACATGTGCTCTTGATGTCACCTTCTCCACTCCATCTTGTGTGCCTAGCTTGCTTGTTGGTGTTTAAAATTCTGACTTGATAGCACTCATTCAGATCTGAATCCTCTCCTCACTCCTTGCATGTGCTTAGTGTATATTAGAAGCAACCCCTTGCTTGTTTTGACCATGTGTGCAGTCCCATTCTTGCAAGAAACCAGAAATTTCATGATGATTCATCATTGCAACCTCCCCTCACTTTTCCTTTAAGTTATGCGCACAACAAGAGGCCTCCCTCACTTTTGCACAAGTTCAGCCCACATCTCCTCCTCCTCCCTCACTCCTAGCCGATCATACAAGTATTTGGAGGAAGAAAGAAAAGCTTTGATCACTCATCTTCCCTCACCTCTCAAAACCGTGGCCTATACCACCAAGTAAGTGTGAGTTTCCTTTCTCTTTTCCCCTCACTATCCAGCCTTGGTACTCACCTTGGGAGCTGTCCAAAGTTGTCCTCCTCACCATTTATGCGCATAGATCATCTCCTAGGAAGTATGGACTTGTTGTTGGTAGAACTAGAAAGGTGTGGT
Organism: Gastrolobium villosum; assembly: GCA_032173675.1. Taxonomy (NCBI): domain Eukaryota; kingdom Viridiplantae; phylum Streptophyta; class Magnoliopsida; order Fabales; family Fabaceae; genus Gastrolobium; species Gastrolobium villosum. The sequence goes on from JAVKPL010004778.1 coordinate 9,552, forward strand.
GTGTGAGCATGAAGTGTGTGCTACAAGAGGTAAGCCTAGAACTTAGACCTCTTTCATGGTGTGTAATCATGTGTGTTCTTGAATGTCTCTTTGAATATGTTTTGTTTTGGATTCTTGAATGAGTATGGTAAAGGAATAAGGATGGAGCTATTTTATGATGATTGGTATGCATGATATAATGGTATGAAAGTCTCATGGTTATGCTCAAGTTAATGCCACTGTTTTTGTATGAATATGCCACTGTTCTGAAAAGAAATATGCCACTGTCTATGTATGAATGTGCCACTGTTTTGAGGATATATATGTGCCACTGTTTCTTTATGAATGTGCCACTGTTTTGAGGATATATATGTGCCACTGTTTGAGGATGCATATGCCACTGTTTCGGTTGGACAAGCTCACCATTTTGATGCCACTGTTTTGTATAAAATGCTCACTGTTTTAGTGCATCACATGCCGCTGTTTCTGCATAAAAACACTCACTGTTTTAGTCCATTATGTGCCACTGTTTCTGCATAAAAACACTCACTGTTTTAGTCCATTATGTGCCACTGTTTCTGCATAAAACACTCACTGTTTTGATGCTACATATGTCACTGTTTTGCACCAAAAACACTCACTGTTTTAGTACTTAATGAGCCACTGTTTCTGCATAAAATAACCATCATCTTGATGTCCAAACACTACCCTTTATGCCACTGTATTGGTGTCTAAATACTCCCATTTTGCCACTGTTTTGATGATCAAGAATCACTATTTATGCCACTGTTTTAATGTCTAAAAATCATGATTTATATCACTGTTTTGGATGTTCAAATGTATCATTCATGCCACTGTTTTAATGTTCAAAAACCACTCACTTTGCCACTGTTTTTGATGTGAAAATATCACCACTAATGTCACTGTTTTAATGATTAAATGTCACCATTCATGCCACTGTTTTGATGCACAAATAACACTACTTATGCCACTGTTTTGAGGTTCAAATGCCATTGATTATGTCACTGTTTTAACATCCAAATGCCACTGTTCTGCCACTGTTTTAAGGTCCAAAATGTCACTGGTTCTGTTTTAAAACGTTCACTGTTCTGCTGTAAGGTGCCACTGTTTTTCTGCTGTAAAACGTCACTGTTTCTGTCCACTGCTTTTAAGTAAAACGTCACTGTTTCTGCCCACTGTTTTAAGGAAAATACCACTGTTTTCTGCTCACTGTTTTAAAGAACAACTCACTGTTTCTGCTCACTGTTTTTAAGCACAAACGTCACTGTTTTCTGCTATAAAAACGCTGCTGTATGCTCACTATTTTTCTGCTGTAAAACACTGTTGTACGCTCACTGTTTTCCACTGCAAAACACTGCTGTATGCTCACTGCTTCTGCTGTAAATCGCCATTGTAAATGATTGGTTGTAATTGATTTAGGTGCGCTAAAGAAGTGAGATTTCGCTGCTGTTTGGTATTGTTTAAGGCACGCAAGGTAAGTGTCAGGCGATATTACCTAATGTGACTATTGACTACTGGTATAAAATTGTGACATGATGCTCCATATTCTGTAAAAATATTATGTTCCGTATGATGAAAGGAAACTGCCAAAAATGTGCCGTGATGGCTATATGATTATGAGGTAAAGACGTTATGTGGCAGCATAACGCATATGAAAAGTATATGTGCCGTGATGGCTATATGAAAGGTATATAAGCATGCATCTTACATCATACCGCATTTTTACGCTTTGTGTGTGAAAGCATAGCATGACATGCATGTATCAAGATCATATAGGCCTTGTTTTAGAATAGTTATGTACAGGACCATGTGTTTGAGCAAGCATCATATAGGCATCCCCAAGGTACCGGGGTATGGGACACTTGGCATCAGTCCGCATAGGCCCACAGTTGGAATCCACATGGAGCTCAGGTGCCAAGGGTATATTTGATTCCACTGTGAAGTGCGCGCACGACGGTGCTAAAAGCGCAAAGGAAAGGCGTTATGTACGCAATATATGAATATGATGAAAAGGAAAGGCGTTATATGCGCTATATATATGAATATGATGAAAAGGAAAAAGGAAAAGGAACAAGGATATGTTGAAGTGACTGTTTATGATTTGGTGCCTAGTTAATACTGTTATATTACTGGTTTTGTTGCCACACTACTGGGATTATTCTCACCCCTTCGGGGCTGCTATTTTTCCAAAATGGCAGGAGGACGTAAAAGCATTTGAAGGAGTGATGTTTTGCTGTTGCTTGCTGATGCATGGATTATCACTGTTGCTGTTTGATTGATTGGATGACTGTAATGTTTAATATTTTGGTACTCTTGGATGACTGTAGACTTTATCATCTTTATTTTATCTTGAACTTTTATGAACAGCGGCTATTTTGGAAAACGTTTGTGAAAGGAATTTTGAAAAGAATTTAAGTGCTGAAATTTTTACAGTGCACCTTACGGGTGGTGTTTTTATGAGCAAACGAACTCTGATTTACTATTATTTTATATGCACGCGAAGCCCCAAATGTGTTCTTTCTAAATCACTTGAAACATTTTTTATCGTCCAAACAGAAGTTATAAGAATTATTGAAACGTCTTACGGACTTGTACTTAGAAAAAGAATCTTTGTTAGCTCATGTGACGTTAACGACTCTAATTCCGCTTAGCAAACGACTCTCTTGGATGCATACAAGGGAGGGCGTTACAATATACCTGATATTCTACCAATATTAAACACAATACACAGTACCAAATGTTGTCATTAGATTCATAGAAGCTGAATTGTCAATCAGGTCCACAATTTCCTCAAATCTCTCATCAACCAAAAGTGCAGTTATAATCGTTGATTGAAGAATCAACAGCTGAGATTGTGATAAAATACATGCACATGTAGAATAAACTATACTGTTAAAATCCACTCCCTTGATGTTCTCATCAATGATCATAACTCCTCACTTTTCCCTCTAAAGACCACCCTTCACTTTAGAGGAGCCAAATCCATTTTTATAAATCATTTTTTTCTATATATTTTTTGTCTACAATAGATTTAATCCTAAGGATTTTACCTTACATCAATTAGGTTAACAAATTTGAATTTGACCCATATTAGTTATGGTAGCACATAGAACAAGAGTTCTTAGGCTTACCCAACATCAACATCAACATCAACAACACCTTTATCCCAAATTAATTGGGGTCGGTGGTAAATGAACCCAAATAAAAGATACAAAAAGGTTGAAACAATAAAAAATAAAAAAATAGTAATAATATATATATATATATATATATATATATATAAAAGTAAAAAAGAAAGGGAAAAGAAGAAGAGGGGGAAATGAAGAGGAAAAGGACTAAAAAGGGACCATCTGGAACATAGGAATAACAACGGGTCTAACCCTCCACCATGCTTATAGCTTTTGTGTTGAGCTCTTGATAACACACTTCTGTTCTTACGGGAGCATACAGGGGCCTTCTCATTACGTGCCCAAACCACCTCAATCTATGTTCTCTCATCTTCTCAGCCACCGGTAGTACTCCTATCTTTCGTCGAATATCTTCATTTCTTATCTTATCCATCCTCGTATAACCACACATCCACCTTAACATCCTTATCTCTACTACTCCCATTTTATGCTCATGTTGCCTATGTGCTGGCCAACATTCAGCTCCATATAGCATTGCAGGTCTTACTGTTGTTTAATAGAATTTTCCTTTTAACTTAAGGGGGATTTTGCGGTCACACAAAAACCTAGATGCACTGCGCCATTTCATCCACTCTGCTCTGATTCTATGGTTTACATCCTCATCAATCTCTCCACCTTTTTGCAAAATGGAGCCCAGGTATTTAAAGGCGTCTTTCTTGGGTACCTTTTGACCACTTAGATGCACAGGATCTTGGTCTACATCTCTTACCAGAGAAAACTCACACTTCAGATACTCAATCTTGCTTCGACTTAATGTGAATCCTTTAGATTCCAATGTGCTTCTCCACAATTCAAGTTCTTAGGCTTACCCAAGCTCAAAAAAATAAAAAGATAAAAAACACATTGTGCAACTTATGCAAAAGTGAGAAATCTGCAAGAAATCAAGTGGAATCTTGTATGATGATTCCAAAAGGTGACCACAATCCAAACTGTAAAGAACATTCAGTAAGGTTGACTAGAGGATGAATTTGAAGATGGAGATGATGGAAAAATACTTTTATGGTACTGAGCCCACTAATCAAGGGGAACATGGTGGAATGGAAGAAACTACTGATTATTAACAGAAACTTTTTGTCTAATTTCCTGGTTGTTAACCAGAGACCGGACCTCTTTTGGCTGTGTTCAGAACTCTCAGCCCATCCTATTCTCTCTCTATGTTTCTTGTCTGCTATGGATTTAATCATCCAGCTTTGATCCTACATCAGCTTCGCTAAACTTCCCCCAGCAGTCCACTTCAGCAATTTGCCATTTACCTTGGTAAAAGAATAAGAAACTCAAATATGTCATTCACAAATATATCTTTGTTTGTGCTTCTAACACTCAATTTGGTCATACTTCAGGTTAGGGAGGGAATTCAGAACTAAGTGTCTGGCAACCCAATTTATGCTTTGCTACCACCTGATACATTTGCTGCACTAATGTTGCTCGCAACCCAACCTGTACCTTCACCTGAGTAAGCTAAAAGGGAAGGGATATTTGGAGAACAAAAATTATAATTTTAGTCAAACCCTTTAACACAGTTTCAGTATAGATTTATGCTCCTCCAAGGCCATCATGCTAGAAAAGCTATACCTATATATATACCAAAGTTTAAGCTCCTTGCAAAATGATAATTTTCTTTTTCTTTCTACTTTTATTTGGTTATAAATGGAATTATTTTTATGACTCAGATTTAGGCATCGACTGAATAGTTGTTAATTTCCTTTTTGTGTAAGGTTTTTCAACAAATTTCATAATCCAACCTAATCTTTTTTTTAAAAAAACAAACAAAAACGTATATTAATCAAATGGATACAAACACTAATAATAATTGAGTGTGGGGCAGTTGCAGGCGCAAACAATTCGAGGAATTAAGACCCACCCACGAATTGGAAAAAATGAAAATTTCTGCAACAGTGTTAGGGAATTGAGAATCGTTAACGTAGGCATAAGATATTTACCCACCCAGTGTGACTAGTTCGAACGATAAAGAATATCGAAATTCAAATTGGAGAATTGGACTTCTTAATAGGCCAAATCCATCCCAAAGCGAAAAATCGTTCAAATTTTCCAATAAACAATGAAATCGAAACAAATAGGGCATTTGACAATTTAAGCTCTCAAAACAAAAATCAAAACTCCAACTTTATTTCTTCAAAGATCGCCCCAAAAAAAAAAAAATCAAAAAATAGGGTTTTTTTTTTGCTTCAAAATGAAAATGGAATCCAAACAAAGGGGGGAAAATCAATCCCCAGCAAAATGAACAAAACAAATTACCCAGATTAAAAAATTAAAAATAAAATGATTGAACCTGAGGCCAGGTGGAGCTGGGGGGACCACACGCCACCGTGATGATCGGTGGTGGCAGCGGCGGTGAGATGAGAGTGGCCGGAAGAATCAAAACGGAAGCCCAAAATGAAGAATTTGGAAAAGTAGTTGATTGGTGGAAGGGGTGTAAATGGGCTAGGCCAAGCCAGACTTTAGCATAAATAGGCTTGGCCCGTATAGAATATGTTAGGTCCGAGGTAGACCGTATTGCTATACCGGATGGTATGCGCTCAGAGATGATGTATATGCCTGATGTACTAGGCTATACGCCGAGGTCCCAATCACTGCGCACCAGCAATAGGCTTTACAACCAAGGGGTGGTGTGTGCACAATGAGTGGAATAAGCTAGGCGATTCAGAGGTGTGTACCTGGGATGTCTGAGCTCTTATTTATAGGGATACCTGGCTTGGTTGCTGAGCTCCCACTGTTGAGATTCCGTCCGACTTAGTCGGCCTCAACTAGTTTGTTTCAGCAGTTGAGATTTGGCAGTATCTCTTGACGAGATATTCCAGGGCGGCGGTTCAGCGGAGCTTCATCCGTAACAGTTGCCCCCCAGCTCGGGATTCCGTAAGTCGGAATGCCGAGATGATCTCTGGATTAATTGGTCATTCTTGACCTTGCCATTTATTCCCCATGTGTCAACTATGTCGGAGGTCGTAACTCCATTCGAATCTTGTTATGATTTTTGACAGAATTGGTGAGGTCAGCGGATTTTGAATGTCGGAACTATTGACATGACCTTTCAGCTTTCTGACCTTTCGTTTCATTACCACTTTCTGTCCTTTCGTCTTATTCCTGCAGTGACGGTTATAACAGGACACGTGCACTCCATTTACTGGCAGTCCTGCGCATTGGGCAGGGAGCACTACACTGAGCCTAGGATAGGCCATGATTGAGATCATTAAATGAAGGCAGGAAATGCAGGGCGTGCAGGGTGTGCAGTGTGCGGCGAAAATCCCCTTTTGCCCCTGATGCCCCAGACGCTTCGAAGACCATCCTTTGGCCTTTGCGCTTCCACTTCCTTCAGCTCTATATATTTGTATCAGTTCGCCACTGTCCTTCCTTTCTTACTTCCTGCTCACATACGCGTCTCATAGGGTTTTTTGCGTGTTTCTCCTGTTGTCAAAGCGTTCTTCATTCGCATTTCTTCTCCTCAGTTTTCCACCAGGTAATTTTCTCTTTCCCTTGTAGATTTCTATTTCCTCTTTTTTTGGTTGTTCGTTTTCTAGTTGGTAAGGAGTGTTTCCTGTCTTACCCACTCTTCAAGTGGGTAATGGACACTCCTGGTAGTTCTAGTGGCCGAAATGGTAATAGAGAGGTGTCTGAGGAGATGATAGGTAGGTTGCCACGATCTGTTCAGTATTGGTTTTATGGCAGAGAGTATACCGAAGAGGAGAGGCTCCAGCAGCTTCTCCGAAGTCACCGAGGAGGTCGTCAGACCTCCAGAGGTGCTCGTGGTAGGAGAGGTAGAGGTCGGAGGGGACGCAGGGGTGAACACACCCAACCATCTTTTACTAGAGGTGCGTCCTCCTCGATTCCTCAAGCTTCAATTTCTAGATCGAGTTCCTTTTCTGAACCAGTTCCTTTGTCCTTTATTCTTCCTCCTCCACCGTTTGGACAAGGCTCGGGGTCTGTTTTAGATCGGATCCCACCTTTCCAATTGAGTAATAGTTCTTCCAGCATTTCTTCATCCGACCTGGGTTTTCCCAAGTCGGAAGTCCCTTCTAATTTTGATGACTCGGTATCCAGTCAGGTGCCTTTTGTCGATCTCCTTAGTAGTTCTGATGACTCTATCCCTTTTTCTTGGAGTCCAGGCCCGTTACCATCTGATTTGGATGATTCTGGGTCAAGTCAGGTTGATTATATTTCTGATCCAACTCCTTCGTGTTCCAGGGACCTGACAATGGACAATTCTGATGTCGATGAATGGGTTCTTCAGGAAATCCTTCATATGCGGTCTATAATGACTCCCGCCGACGTCTCCCAGCTTCCTCTTGGGAATCCTGACGGGGTCGACCTTCTTCCACCGGGTGATTATCCGGTATGCGCAGGCCCCATATCGGATGAGCCCTGTTTCTTCTTTTTCTACCGGGATCTGGTCACTAAAGTCGGAATTCGGCTTCCGTTCACAGATTTCCAAATGGCTGTGCTGCGTCGGATTAGAGTGGCGCCCTCACAACTTCACCCCAACTCATGGGCTTTTATCCGTGGTTTTGAGCAATTGTGCTCTTACCTCTTCCTTCCCTGTACAGTCTCCCTTTTTTTATTTCTTTTTTGATGTTTATACGGCTCGAAGTGGTGCCGAGTTAAAAGAAAGGAAAGGGTGGGTTACCTTCCGAGGTACCCCTGGTAGGGGAATTTTCATCCCTTACTCTCAGTCCTTCAAAGGCTTCAAGAATGCCTATTTTAAAGTGGCTTCTCGTCCTGATTCCCTCCCATGGTTTGGCAAGGAGCTGCTGGATGATGGGAACCTTTTATGCCACTTCGAGCTGTATTGGACGCGAAAACACTACCGACGTCGTCCAAAACACTACGCCACTCCCCTAACCGCGCTTTCCAGAGATGAGAGGTTCGCGGTGCGAATTATAATCGAGTATACTGACGATTATGGCGTCATCGACTTAAGTCGGATAGTAGATAAGTTTGGAGACGATGCTATTTATGAGTTTGGTATGTATGTCAAGTTTTTGTTACTTTTGACAATTATCTCTTTGTACACCTTGACAATGCTCTTTCTGATTTTCAGTTGGCATGACGTCGGCCGAATATAAGAAGTATCTACCCAAAAAGACTGGCAAGGGCAAGTCGCGAGAGGCTGCCCCTCTTGAACCTGAAGCGTCGAAGCGACGACGGGTAGACATTATCTTGGGAGAGGACCCTCCTGCTGACGAGGTGGTTCCTATTGAGATTGCCCCTTCTTCGCCAAGTCCAGCTGCTGTTCCTGCTTCCCAGGGGACCCTCCTCAGTTTAGAGCCGGGGGAGCTATGGAGGTCAGGTGTTTCGGACCGCCTCAGGGCGGCTTTGAAACCCCCTCCTAGTCTCTTTCTAAATTCTGGCCTGACTTCTACGGTAAGGGCCATGCTAAAGCGAATGGAGGAGGATGCCTTGAAGACGACCTCATTGATCCAAATATTTCAAGACCTCCTCCAAAATCTGGACCAGGCTAATGCGGCCAAGTCGTCCCTTACTGCTAAGGTCGTGGAGCTAGAGCAATCTAAGTCCGACCTGGAGGTTAAATTTGGAGAGCTGCAGAAGGAGGTGGACATGGCGAGGGAGAATCTGAGATTAGCCAATGCTAAGGTCGGTGACCTGAGCGCCGAGAAAGAAGCCTTTTCCAAGTCTCTAGGAGATAAGGATGTCCAACTTCAGGCACTCCAGACTCAGCTCGATCAAAAGACCGCCGATTTTGAGGAGGCTAGGAACGTGGTGGTTAACGCGGCCGTCCAGGCTTTTGACAACGCCATTGCTCAGGCCCGAGTTCTGAACCCTGGGCTTATCGAAGCTGGAATGGACGTGTCTTATGAAGTGAAGGACGGCGTCATTGTTCCGGGGTCTCCAGGTTCCGAGGAGGAGGCCGAAACTGGGACCCCTTAAATTTAGTTTTTGTAATATTTTGTAACCGTTGCCGTGTTCGGCTCGGCTTTTATTATTGTAAACAAACTTTTGGTTGATCCAAGCTTGTCAAATTATACCACATTGGTCTCGTCTTTATTTATCTTTACAGCTTGCGAGTCGCTGATGGCCGATCTAAAAAATGTTAATTTCTTTTTGTTCGTCAACAAAAGTTCATTTCTTTAATGATCGTGACATGTCGGAATCATAAATGGAAGCGTTTTAATTACAACTGCTCATTTATTCATAATGAAAATTTGTTTACAAATCCGAGCTTTACAGCCCGCTTATTTGCTTTGAAATCAAATCTACCTACTGCCCGAGCTCCATGGCCCGCCTTATTTATGTGGACTAGAGTCTAGCACTTGACCACGTCTTTAAACCTAACTGTAATAGGTTTTCAGCTTGTCAGCATTCCAAGTTCTTTTTACTGGCTTCTTGGATAAAGTTTCCAGAGTGTAGGCTCCCTTTCCGAGATTATCCTTAACCCTGTAAGGGCCTTCCCAGTTTGCTGCGAGCTTTCCATCTTTGGCATTCTTGTTACCGATGTCGGCTCTTCTCAGAACTAGGTCGCCACTCTGAAATGACCGAGGTCTTACTTTCTTATTAAACCTAGCCGTAACTAGGCGCTTAGCCATCATATTTTTATATCTGGCGTTCTCTCTGCATTCATCCAATAGGTCGAGCTCAATCAACAATGCTTCATCATTCTGGCCCTCAGTGCCTTGCAGTCTTTGGGCCCTTCTCCAGGACGGTTCTCCGATCTCAACCGGAATCATTGCTTCACAACCGTATGTTAGCCTGAAGGGGGTTTCCTCTGTTGCAGATTGAACGCTTGTTCTGTATCCCCATAAAACTAGGTGTAACTGCTGTACCCAGTTTCCTTTGGCCTCGTCAAGCCTTTTCTTGAGTCCGTTGATTATTACCTTGTTGGCAGACTCGGCTTGTCCGTTGGTCTGGGGATGTTCCACTGAGGCAAAACGGTGTTTAATTTTGAAGTCGGCCATGAGCTCTTGGAATTTCTTGTCGATGAATTGAGTTCCGTTGTCGGTTACAATTTCTGCAGGGATTCCAAACCGACTTACCAGATTCCTTTCGAAGAAACGGCGTATCCTGGCCGAGGTGATGGTGGCGAGGGGTTCGGCCTCGATCCATTTGGTGAAGTAATCGACTGCAACTATCAGCCACTTTAGTTGTCCTTCAGCAGCAGCAAAGGGTCCCAAGAGATCCATTCCCCATTTAAAAAATGGCCATGGTGTCGTGATGGTCTGCAATTCCTCTGGGGGTGCATGAATTATCAGTGCATGCTTCTGACATTGCTCACATCGTTGAACATGTTCCATGGCGTCGGCCGCCATTGTCGGCCAGTAATATCCTGCTCTTAACGCCTTCTTAGCCAATGCTTTGCCTCCCATGTGATGTCCGTTGATGCCCTCATGGATCTCGGATAACACATATTCAACCTCATTTTTGTCAAGGCATTTCAGCATGGGTGCATAGAAACCCTTTTTATACAGTTGACCCTCTACTATAGTAAAGCAAGCCGAGTTCCTGACAAGCTTTTTTGCCTCTTGAGTCTCTTCTGGCACGATTCCTTTTTCAAGGTAAGCCACAATTGGTCTCCTCCAATCTTCGGTGTCGGTGGTTATCATTAGGACGCATGTTGGTTCCAAAATGCTTTGTTGAATAACGGTGCGGTGGTTACCGGATCCTTTCGAGCTTGCCAGTTTGGACAGAATGTCGGCCCTACTATTTTCATTTCGAGGGATGTACTGGATCATTACCTCGTCGAACTCGGCAAACAATTCCTTGACTCTTTGGAGGTACTTCATCATGAGGGGGCCCTTGGCTTGGTATTTTCCCTCAACTTGGGAAGTGACGACTTGGGAATCGCTCATGATTTTGACTCTCTTTGCTCCGTGCTCTCTCACCTGCATAATCCCAGCAATAAACGCCTCATACTCAGCTTGGTTGTTTGAGGTTGGAAATGCCAGGTGGAGCGAGTGCTCAATTGATACTCCTTCCGGGCTTTCAATGATCACTCCAGCTCCGCTTCCTTTAGAATTTGAAGATCCATCCACATAAACTGTCCAGAGGTCTCCGTCCGCCTTCTCTTGTTCATTGCCCGGGGTGAGCTCCAAGATGAAGTCGGCCAGTGCCTGTGACTTTATTGCCGGCCGAGGTTCGTACGTCAAATCAAACTCGGATAGCTCGACAGCCCAATTAATCATTCTTCCAGCCAGGTCAGGCTTATGTAGTATATGCCTGATGGGCTGGTTTGTCCGCACTATAATTCGGTGGCTTTGGAAGTAAGGTCGGAGCCTTCTTGCCGTTGTCAGTAGAGAAAATGCCACTTTTTCCAGCTTCTGGTATCGGAGTTCCAGTCCTTGCAACGTCCGTCCTACGAAATAGATTGGATGCTGGTGATTATCCGTTTCCCGGACCAAGGCGGCACTGATAGCTTCTTCCCCCACAGACAGGTACAGAACCAACGTTTCTCCGGGTTCTGGTTTTGTTAACACGGGAGGGGTAGCTAAACAAACCTTGATGTTGTCGAATGCCTTTTTGCACTCTTCCCCCCAACCGAATTCTGCCTCCTTCTTGAGGAGCTTAAAGAAAGGCAGTGCCTTCTCGGCTGACTTGGGGAGGAATCTAGTCAAGGCAGCAAGGCGGCCTGTAAGTTGCTGGACCTCCCTTTTATTTTCTGGCTGCTTCATTTCCAATACCGCCCTGCATTTGTCGGGATTTGCTTCTATTCCTCGGTTTGTAAGCATGAACCCTAGGAATTTTCCTGCTGGTACTCCAAATGCGCATTTGGCTGGGTTCAGCCTGATCTTCCGAGCTCTTAATTGTTCGAAAGTTTCTCCGAGGTCAGCGATGTGCGCTGAAGTGCTTATCGACTTGACGATCATATCGTCAATGTAGACCTCCAGATTTCTTCCGATCTGAGTCTGGAAGACTCGGTTCATCATTCTTTGATAAGTGGCCCCAGCGTTTTTGAGGCCAAAAGGCATAACATTATAACAGAAATTTCCTTTTTCCGAAATGAAAGCTGTCTTCTCGTGGTCATCCGGGTGAAGGGGAATTTGATTATATCCTGAGTATGCGTCCATAAATGAAAGCAACTGGAAGCCAGATGAGTTGTCAACTAGCTGGTCAATATTGGGCAATGGATATGAATCTTTTGGGCAGACCTTGTTTAGGTCTGTATAATCAACACAAATTCTCCATTTTCCGCTTGGTTTTTTGACCATTACTACATTTGACAGCCAAGTAGTGTACTGTATTTCACGAATAAATCCGGCCTCCAAGAGCTCGTCCACATGTTCGCTTAGAGCCTGTCGTCTGTCTACCCCAATCTTCCTCTTCTTTTGGGATACCGGCTTTGCTCCCGGATACATTGATAGCCTATGGCAACAAAAGGCTGGATCAATTCCAGGAATCTCGGAGGCCTTCCAAGCAAATACGTCGGAATTAGTCTTTAGGAATGATACGAGTTCATTTTGAAACTCTAGCTCCAGAGACTTTCCGACCTTGGTATAGCCTTGGCCGTCTCCGCGGATCTCGACTTCTTGTAATTCGCCCTCAGGTTGTGGTCGAGGCGATTGTAGCTCCTCTCGCATGTCGAGCTCGACTAAGTTGACCTCTCTGTCGGTCGTCCTGAAAGCTCGGTCTCTTGATCCTTCCCCCTTATCCGGGGAGGGGATGCTGGGTCACCATGATGGGCCCGAATTGTCTCATAATAACATTCCCTTGATTCTTTTTGATCTCCAGGAATCGTGATTATTTCGTTGTTTGGCCCTGGCATTTTCATGAGTTGGTGCTTGGTGGATATCATCATGTCCCAGTCGTGAATGGTAGGACGACCAATGATTACGTTATAAGAA
>JAVKPL010004779.1:0-22551 GCA_032173675.1 Gastrolobium villosum
CCGAGTACGTGCTATTTATGATTCCGCTAGAAATAGACGTCATGGGAGAAAACTGCTTCAAACAAGCAGCGTTGTGGTAAGTGACATTGTCGTTGTTAGTCAGGATGGAACAGGAAACTTCACCACTATCAATGCCGCTATAGCTTCTGCACCAAACAACACAGTTGCTAGCGATGGATACTTCTTGATTTTTATAACCCAAGGTGTGTATCAAGAGTATGTATCCATTGACAAAACCAAGAAGTACTTGATGCTAGTTGGAGATGGAATTAATCAGACAATTATCACCGGCAATCACAGTGTTGGCGATAATTCTACAACATTCAACTCAGCAACATTTGGTAAGCATAAGTAATATACGCACATACATATATTCTATTAATCACCCTAAATATGGTTGATATGATGTCCTTATGGCATGAAGATTTATAGACTAAATATTTAATAATTGCTATTGGCATAGCTGCTCGAACCTTTTGTTCATGCTAAAAGTGACTTGGTTTGATTCTCACCTTCCCTCTTTTGGTAGGTAATATATATATATAATATCATATTAAGATTTTAGGTGAAGGTCACAATAATAGTTTTATATTATATTTTTCAATAAAATATTTTTTGGATCTTCAACAAATATCATAGGTCTCAATTTAATTCTTTAGAAAAAAAAAATCGACTCATGTTCCCTCTCAAATTTAAAATGGAGCCATGATGGTACTTTTGAGAGATTAATATTTGTCTTCTTTGAATTTTAGATGGACGACAATTTTGATTAATTGGGTCTATTTTGGATTTTAGAGGGACTACTTTTTTTTCTAAAGGATTAAAATGGGTCCCATAATTTTTGTTGAGGATTCAAAAGATACTTCATTCTATATTTTTCTATTATACCCCTCACACAAGAGTTCATTAGACCCGAAAGGAAAGGTTGACAATGCTAAAGACCTACTATCTATACTAAAAAACTCTATAATATTTAATTATTTATCAATAAATCGGGTCAATGAGAATCGACTTATGACTATTTAATCACATGGCTCTTATACCTGGATAAGTAAATGTTGGTGGTTTTCTCTAGCCTTGTAGGGAGGCGTGTCTTACCGTAATTTTAAAAGGGTTTTATTAATCTCATCTTAAAGGAGATAGTTATTTCATGTTATATAAACAAATTTGTGGGCTCCACCATCTAAAAAAAAGTGGCACAATTATCAAAGGGTGGTAGGAGAGAAAGTTATCACATGTAATGTAAGAGTAGTTTTTCTCACTTTAAAATTAAATAATTGACAATATTGATGAGTACCCTCTTACATGGTTGATGTGGATTTGCAGCTGTGGTTGCTCAAGGGTTCGTAGCAGTTAACATAACATTCAGGAACACAGCTGGACCAAGCAAGTTCCAAGCAGTTGCGGTAAGAAGTGGAGCTGATCTGTCCACCTTCTATAGCTGCAGCTTTGAAGGGTATCAAGACACATTATATACGCATTCTCTGAGGCAGTTTTACAGAGAATGTGATATATATGGCACAGTTGAATACATATTTGGAAATGCTGCTGTTGTTTTCCAAAACTGCAACATCTACTCTCGCCTTCCCCTCAGTGGACAATTTAACACCATCACAGCTCAAGGTCGAACTGATCCAAATCAAAACACAGGCACTTCCATACAAAACTCGACCATTAAAGCTGCCGATGATTTGGCTCCGAATATTGGTACTGTCCGAACCTACCTTGGGAGACCATGGAAGGAGTATTCAAGGACAGTTTTTATGCAATCCTTCATGGATCGTTTGATAAACCCTGCTGGTTGGAGTGAATGGAGTGGTAATTTTGCGTTGAGTACCTTGTACTATGCAGAATATAATAACACTGGACCTGGTTCAAACACTACGAACCGAGTGACATGGCCTGGTTATCATATTATCAATGCTACTGATGCTGCCAATTTCACGGTTTCTAACTTCTTGAGTGGGGATAATTGGCTTCCTCAAACTGGTGTCCCATACTTGAGTGGATTGATATAGTCAAAACTCAAATGGAGAGTAAACGCTGTTCAATTATTTTGGTTTCAGTACATGTGTTTTCTATGTTTTACAATTGAATAAGTCTTTGTTGTCCTGTATTAAAGATTTTTATTAAGCAAATTAATTAATAACAATTGTTTCCATTGAAATCTTCTGCGTATCTCTCCAATGGATATCATTGGCTTCTAAGATGAAATTGACGACCCGTGCTTAAATAGATTGATATTTGATATAGGAAAAAAAAATGTATTTTTTTTTATTGAAATTATGATTACCAGTTATGTGAATTATCTGAATTGTTCAAATTAATATATCACAAATTAAGGAAAACAAATCCCCGACATACACACACAAAATCACGTTTATTAGAGATATTAGAGCGGAACAAAGTATAATGTATATATTTTGTTTTATATTTTTTATATTTTAAAAACGAAACATAATAAGACATGTGATTAATGAATATTATATTTTAATTTCATTAAAATGAATAAAATCAATAAAAACAGAACAAAACACTAATTAGTTTTAGGGTGTATCATCTATCATTTAACATTATTATAAAAAATTTCCTACACACATTTTATGGGACCCGCAGCAAAAAAAAAATCTGACACGCAAAACGAATCTCTATAACATAACACAATCACTTTTCCTACAACATAACTCCTATAAAACCCTTAGTTTTATCCCCACATTAAATCCATTAAACTGGGATCCACCGTACGAAGGAAAAAAAAAAGTTTTATAAGAGTTATGTTGTAGGAGAGTAGGAAAAGTGATTGTGTTATGTTATAGAGATTCGTTTTATGTGTCAGAGTTTTTTTTTGCGCCAGGCCCCATAAAATGTTGTGAGTTTAGGAAATTTTTTGTGGTCATGTTAAATTATAGATGATAAACTAAAAAAAAATGTGAAAGCATTAAATCAGCCATAATTGTGTGTGATCCGGGCCGAGTCCAGGTATAGTTGTACACGCCATCTAGCAAAGCCCTTTCAGAAATGCGTGAAAGTCACCGTTTTGCTCCTTAGTGAAATAAACAAATAAATAATACAAAGCATGATCTCAGATTCTCAATTGTCAACCACTTTGGTCTCTTTCATATTATTATTATTATTATTTTGGTAAACCTCTTTCATATTATTTTAAAGGGAAACTATTTCTGCCATCTTGGCAGAAATAATTTATCTGTCATAAACATAAAAATAAGAGAGAGAAAAAATTATAAAAAAACAAGTGAAGGATCAGTCCATTCCTTTTTTGTGTATTTCAGAAAAACTATTTGTGCCACAAATATAGAAATAATTTCCCCTATTTTAAAAGGAGTTAAAAGATGTGTTTTATTTTTTTTAACTAAAAAATACATGTATTTTAATAAATGAAATATATATAGATAGATATCTATATATCTTTGGGAAAAGCACCATTTAAAGTTTTTGAACAAAAGAATTACCCGATTAAAGCTGATTGGATAAGTTTTTCCAAAGTAATGCAGTCAAACATGTCACCTATACTGACGGGACTAGTCCCGTCACTGATACTGACGGGACTCGTGCGACAGTCCAATCATCGTAAAGCTTCGGAAGACCATAACTTGTGACTCGGGTATCCAAATCAGATGATTTTTTTTATTTCACATAACTTTTCGAGATCTACGTAATGACACCTTATTTGATATATTTTATCTCCCACAGACATAGTTTGAAGATCTTATGGATAAACACTTTTGGGATTGTGGTAAAATTGTTATAAATTCAAACTATGTTTGTGGGAGATAAAATATGTCAAATGATGTGTCATTGCGTAGATCTCGAAAAGTTATGTGAAATCAAAAAAAAAATCTGATTTGGATACGCGAGTCACAAATTATGGCATTCTGAAGCTTTATAGTAAGTGGATTGCCTAAGTGGCGCTGATGAGGCACGAGTCCCGTCAGTATCAGTGACGGGACTAGTCCCGTCAGCATAAGTGACATATTTGACTGCATTACTTTGGAAATACTTATCCAATCAACTTTAACCGGATATATAATGTTTTTGTCCACAAACTTTAAAGTGGTGTTTTAGCCATATATCTTTCTACTCTAAATTTTTCTATTCTAAATGAATATTGATTCCTGCAATCTAAATACATGTGTGATTAAATATATTTTTATATATTGGTTTCAAATATACTAATTTATAAAGAGCAATATTTATCTCAAGCCACATAAGATAGAAAACCATTCTTACTCACTCAATCAAAAGGTGGGAACCAACAGGAAAGAGGGAAAAAAAAAAGAAAAATTAAATTAATCTATTATAGATGATTGGATGTGAGTGTAAGAGAAACTTTCATTTTCCTATCACATAAGATTATTATTTTCCATTTATAAATACTGTAAACATATAAGTCAGTATACGAGAATAAAATTATAAAAATATTTACATGACTATTTTGTATTGTTTGTATTCATTTCATATCACAGCGGCACTTCAATTCTCGAGATAATCTTAAAATTTATAAAAATAAAATGTGAGACTTTTGTATATACCTAGCTACCAAAACAATAATGAGTGTATATAACAATAACACGTAAGAGTTAATTAGACATATATACATGTTTCATTTTAATACTTCAATTGAGACTTTCAATTGGATTCCCATTGTCATTCATCTTACAATACACAGTAAAGTTCTTTATGTTCCTCCATTGTTATTCTGGTTATTATTATTTTTATCTTGAAGAGGTATTTTTCCAAAAGAATATTAAACGCAACAGGAGTTATACCAAGCAACTCTTCAGCCTACAATTTTTTTCAAAAAATATATGTTTTTTTTTTTTTAAATTGAAAGAAAATGATATCATACCGAAAAACTTGTGCTTTGTACACCCATTTTATATTATTTCAATTTATAAATACATTGTTATACAATAAAATACCATCTCTTAACATTATAAGTTAGATTCACTTATATATTCTCTCAACAAATCAAATTCATAACAAGAAAAACATAATATACTTATAGTATCCGTCGTAAGACTCATTATTTCATGAAATGAAAGGGTCGGTGATGGGAAGAGTTAAATATAGAGGTGTAAATAAGTCTGGATTAATAGATGAGATATGACTCAGTTTACATCGTGTTATATTTGACCTATTATATATATTTAAATAGAATAGATTTTGACTTTTAAAAAAATTATTTAAAAAGCAAATCATAAGCTTTATTTTACATATCGAACTTATAATCATAAAAGTAAGCATATGTCATATTATCTTAATGATTTTGAATAATAAAATAATATTATTTTAATTGTTAAATGGTTAATAAACTTAAAAATAGACCTAGATCAAAGTTTTTTTTTTTAAATATAAGTTAAAACAGACTTATAATTTATTCTTACGTAGACTAACAAATCAAATTAGGCGTGTAATATTTTACGGACCTTTAAGTCAAATGTCAGCCCACTAGCCTACACAGGAAAGTCCCACTTTCAGTTTCATTGATACGTCAATCATTTTCTTCGGGTATCTTTGATTGTGTTTTGATTTTTTTTTTCTTAAGATTATTTTATAGAATAATTATGAAACAGTTGTTTTCTGTGTTTTTTTTTAAAGTTAAAAATAAAAATAGAAAACAAAAACAACTCAGACATGTTCTCTAAATTTGATTCTAAAAATAACAAAACAGTTACAGTTTTTAAAACTTTTTTTTTTACAAAACAGACTTACCAAACGAATTTTTTTTTTATATTCTAAAAACTAGAAAATTATTTTTAAAAACAGTAATCAAACAGAGTCATAATCCTATTGTTGTTTTGATGGTTGTGCTCTCCACCTCGTGAAAATTAAACATGTCAACGTTTAAGGGCCATCCATTACCTTGCTTTCTCACCAACCCCTCTCAAAACCTTATATAAATGAGAAATATTTTTATTATGTTAATATAGATAAAGTATCTCATGTTGGTGAAACAAAATAATAAGAGGAGCCCACAAAAGATTAGAGAGAAAAAAAATAAAAGTGGGATCCAACTTTATTATATGGGTAGGAAAATAAATTATCTCATATCGAATGGATGGAAAATTCGGGAGACATGAGTTGCGGCAAGGGAACATAGAAGTGTATAGGGGAGGACCACTAGCGGACGCAGGTGCACTCTTATGTCCGCAAGTGCGGACATAAGTTTTGGGTTTCAAATTTTTTTTTTTTTTTTGTAGCATGTAGGTTCTTATCTATCCATTGGTTCAATATTTATATTAGTAGTATATATTATTTTAAGTTTTTAATAAAAAATATGGTCCTCAATTTAGTCCCTTACCAAAAATTAGTCTTGAGGAGGTCTCTAAAAAATTCAAAGTGGATCAATTTTGTTAAAACCGTGGTCCTCACAAATTCAAAAAAGACTTACGTTAATCCCTCAAATAGACTAAAATGGGTCAACTTCAAATTTCATAGGGACCAGGTGACTATTTTTTTATAATGGACTAAAGTGGGGACCGAATTTTTTGTTAGGGACCAAAAATGATATTTATTCTTATATCAGTTAGCAACGTAGCAACGTACGAAGATGATTAAAACAAACGTAGCAACGCAAATTGATTAGAGAGAAAACTTATTCTTCCTCCCCTGTCACGTACCCATTCCCATGATTTCTTCATCCTTTGTTATAGAATCGACTAGATTATGAGTGTAACAGCCCGTGTTAACCCGGATTGTTAACACACTATCGTATTAAGCCACGCTTAATTAAAATGCGGAATAACTTTTTCTTTAATTCAATTATGACGTCATTAACTTAACCAACTTGATTACTTAATCATTTTCATAAAAATACTTCCTGTATGTAAACTGCAAGACAACTAACTGAATACCTCGTACATAAATATAAGGTGAGTATCTAAAGCCACAGGTCTACACAAGTAGCCTGGGTCAAAATCCTGATACTTTAATTACAACATTAAATTCAAAGACAATAGTCAAACCATGTGGCATGGACAAACCCCATGCTCACCAAATAAGGCAACAATGCCCAATAACAGTCATAACATAAACTCAGCAGAAAACATAAACAACAGTCGGAAAACATAACAGCAGTCAGCATATCATCAATTAGCTCAGCTCTGGCCTCCTGCCACCTGAGCCCTCAACATTACCTGATCCTGAAATAAGCGTCCCCAAACGTGGGGTGAGATCTCTAACAAGAAATCTCAGTAAGACAAGGGGTCCTCAAGGAGTCTCCACCCCAAGCTCACTTACATGTGTAATATAAGTTCAAAAACAGTATTACAATATAAGTTCCAAAATCATGCGATGCAGCAATTAATCATGCCATGTGTGTTTATCAAATCTACTGGCCAGAGAAATGTAGGAATACGTCTATGCCTACATGAGTACATGGATACTACCTGCACCTCACCCACAGCTTCTCCATCTTGTATGTGCTACATACTCAGGATTGCCGTCTAGGTGGACACCACATGCATCTCATAAAAGCTCATTGCATATAATTAGCTCAACAGCATTTCCAAAATAATAAAGCATGTAACACAGCATGCATAAACCCATCCCCATGGGACATGGTGGAACATCAAAATGGCTAAACCGAGGACACGAAAGCTTACCTTGCAAGCTAGCTATCCAAGCCAAGAGTCCAACCACTCACAAGTCCATAACAGCAGTATCACAATCTGATATGGACCAATAATACATCAACATTTATGCACAACAAGCATATAACTTAAAGACTACGCCTTTCCTTTACGTTTTACGTCTTAAGGCTTCCAACAAGCCATAAGCCCTTAATCACATGATTCTGACTTAGTTTATTAATTACAGAAGTTCAACTCCCTTAAACTAGGGTCCACACACCTCCAATAGCTTACTGTTCATACAGTACAGCTACTGTCTGCGCAGAACCCAGGATATCCGGATATCAGAAGGGGCATATCCAGATATGCCATATCCGGATATCACACTGGACATATCCGGATATGTCATATCCGGATACCCAGATCCCATATCCGGATATCAATATCCGGATACCATATCCGGATACTGATATCCGGATATCTGTTCGACAAATATCCGGATATCTCACGACAGAATGCAGTTTCTGCATTTCGTGAATATCCAACCCAAAGATCCAACTTTTAACACATGTACACGTTAAAGCATGCATCTTTAATCCATTTTAGGTTCATATACATTATACCCTCTTGTTTACTCATTAAACATGGTCAAGACATCATCTTTAAGCATCAAAACTTAAGATCAAAGGTGAGGAAACTTAGCAAAACTCAAAACAGAGCAAGGTGTGCTCTTGGAGCTCTCCCAAGACACTTCAAACTCAGCCTAAGTAGGAGCACGAAAATGGCACACCAAGATGGGTTCTTGCACCACAAGGTGGCACTTTGAAGCTCACAATGACTACCACAAGGTAGCCATCACTAAAGCTCCAAACTCAGCTCACTAACCTCACACACACAACAACCCAACATACAGGAACTACCACCTCTCACACTCACAAGGCCACTCACAAGTGTTTACAAGAAGGAGAATGTGAAGGAATAGGTAGTAGCTTGGTGGTTTCTCCCAAGCAAATGACCAAGGAAGAAGGAAGGAGGAAGGGGAAGGCAAGCTGCAGCCTTCAAGTCACGTAGGAAAATGAGGCACCTAGGGTTTTGTGCCTTAGTGTGCCTATTTATAGGCACATGGCCACTAATCGCGCAGTATTAGCCTTAATAGCAAAGTAAAAGATATTGATCCCAAACTTTGGAATCTATACCTACGCATTTTTCTAAGATTTTTCATATTTTTATTTTATTTTTCGGAGCACCTTTCCGGTACGCGCTTTTCCATAGCCAGTATCAGTTCTGGCATCAGATTACGTCATTTTGACTTGAAACTCGTTTTACATGTCCTACATAATATTCTAGTAATTATCATGCATTCGTTATAATTTTCCGGGATACTTTTCCGGTACGCATTTATACCGAGTAGCAGAACCGGTATCTGCGCTTTTCTTCCGAAAAGCGACTTTCAGCATTTATACTCACTCAGTATAATTATCTAAGCCCAATATTAATTATTAGGGTCAATTATGGAATTATTTCCTAATTATCATAATTAATTCGCTAATTACCTTAATTAGCGGTGCAGGTTCTTACATTCACCCCACCTTTTTAAGGATTTTGTCCTCAAAATCAGAAACATACATGTCTCGAAAGTCGGGATACTGTCGGAGAAGCTCATCCTCTCGCTCCCACGTGCACTCCTCGGGACTACGCCCAGTCCACTGCACCTTGACCATCGGAATGATCTTGCTTCGAAGCTGTTTCTCGCCACGATCGAGAATCTTGAGTGGTCCGACGGGAGTCTTTAGGTTCTCCCGAACCTCCACATCATCCGGCTGCACCATGTGCGAAGGATCTGCTATGTACTTTCGAAGCTGAGACACGTGAAACACGTCGTGGATGTTGGCTAGGTTCGGAGGCAAGGCGAGTCGATAGGCAACTGGTCCTACTCTACCAAGGATCTGGTAGGGCCCAATGAATCGCGGGCTCAACTTCCTCACTCCGAGTGCCCGTCCAACACCGGTGACAGGTGAAAGTTTCACAAACACGTGCTCACCCTCACTGAACTCCAGTGGTCGATGCTTGACATCATAGTAGCTTTTCTGGCGATTCTGCGCCTGCTTCAACTTTTCCCTGATCATCTGGATCTGTAGGGTAGTATCTTGGACAAAGTCCAAGCCAAATAGCTCTTTATCTCCAACCTCAGACCAGCAAGTAGGAGTCCGACACCTCCTACCATACAGCGCCTCGTAGGGTGCCATGCCCAGACTAGCATGAAAACTGTTGTTGTATGAAAATTCAACCAACGGAAGGTACCTATCCCATGCAGAACCCTGCTCCAACGTGCAAGCTCTCAGCATGTCCTCCAATGTCTGGATGGTCCGCTCAGTCTGTCCGTCAGTATGAGGGTGATAGGCGGTACTCAATCTCAACTGCGTACCAAAAGCCTCCTGCAGCGCCTCCCAGAACCGAGATGTGAACTTCGGGTCCCTATCACTGATGATACTCTCGGGCACCCCGTGAAGCCTCACAATCTCACGGACATAAAGTTTGGCTAACTGCTCTGTAGTGAAGCTCACCTTCACTGGAAGAAAATGGGCAGACTTGGTCAATCTGGCCACTATGACCCAGATAGAGTCACAACCAGCCTGAGTCTTAGGCAATCCCACCACGAAGTCCATGGAAATACTCTCCCACTTCCACTGTGGAATCTCAAGAGGTTGAAGTTTTCCAGACGGTTTCTGGTGCTCAATCTTTACTTTCTGGCAAACAAGGCATTTGGTCACGTAGACCGCTATGTCCTTCTTCATGCCCGGCCACCAAAAATTCCTTTTTAAGTCCTGGTACATTTTTGTGGCACTAGGGTGGATAGTAAACCGGCCCTTATGAGCCTCTGTCATAACCTCTTCGGTCAATGGCCCTCGAGGAATAACAATCCTCTTCTGGAACAGCAGCAAACCATCCTCGTTCCAAGACACACCGTCCTGGTTCTTTACATAATCAAGGCACTCTCTTTGCACTTGCGCCTCTTTAATCTTTTCCATCAGCTCATTAATCACTTCTGCTGTTTCCATTTCGAGCAGTGCGCCCCCGAACAAGGAGTTCACTCTCAAGTCTCTGAACTTCTCGATCACCTCGTAGTCGTTCATCATTAAACTGGATAAGCTCACGGATTTCCGACTCAAAGCATCGGCTACCACATTGGCCTTGCCAGGATGGTACCTCAACTCAAAGTCGTAGTCCTTCAAGAACTCCATCCATCTGCGCTGTCTCATGTTCAACTCCTTCTGGTCAAACAAATACTTCAGGCTCTTGTGATCACTGAATACAACAAACTTCATGCCAAACAGGTAATGCCTCCAAATCTTGAAAGCAAAAACAATGGCTGCCAACTCCAAGTCGTGAGTCGGGTAGTTCTCCTCATAAGGTTTCAACTGTCTTGAAGCGTAAGCAACCGCTTTACCTTTCTGCATCAGCACACAGCCCAGTCCTTTACCAGAGGCATCGCAGTATAATTCGAACTGTTCCGCAGGATCAGGAAGGACTAACACAGGAGCAGTAGTCAGTCTCTCCTTCAACTCCTGGAAACACTCCTCACACTCGTGTGTCCACACGAATGGAGTCTCCTTTCGGGTAAGGCGAGTCATCGGTAGCACCATTTTGGAGAATCCTTCTATGAACCTCCTATAGTAGCCTGCCAAACCCAAGAAGCTTCTCACTTCTGTAACCGTCTTAGGCCTCTCCCAGTCCATCACGACCTCAATCTTGTTAGGATCGACTGCAACTCCATTAGCAGAAATCACATGACCCAGAAATTTCACCGCCTTGAGCCAAAACTCACATTTTGACGGCTTAGCATAAAGCTTTTTCTCTTTTAGCACTTGCAACACAATCTTCAAGTGCTCAGTATGCTCCTCCTCCGTCTTGGAGTAAATCAGGATGTCTTCGATGAAGACGATCACAAACTGATCCAGGTACGGCTGGAAAATCCTGTTCATGTAGTCCATGAACACTGCGGGTGCATTGGTGAGTCCAAACGGGATCACCAAGTACTCGTAGTGCCCGTACCTCGAGCGAAACGCTGTCTTTGGGACATCCTCCGGCTTTACCCGTATCTGATGATAACCGGACCAGAGGTCGATCTTGGAATACACACAAGCACCCCTGAGCTGATCCAGCAAATCATCAATGCGTGGAAGAGGGTACTTGTTCTTGATTGTCACCTTGTTCAATTGTCTGTAATCGGTGCACAACCGCATGGTCCCATCTTTCTTTTTCACAAATATGACCGGTGCTCCCCAGGGAGACACACTCGGCCGAATAAAGTCTTTCGCTGAAAGCTCCTCAATATGCTTCTTCAGCTCCGCCAACTCTGGTGGTGACATCCGGTACGGAGCCAACGATATAGGCCCCACACCAGGCAATAAATCGATGGAGAACTCTATCTCCCTCTGCGGTGGAAACTCAGGAATCTCCTCAGGAAACACCTCGAGGAATTCCTTCACCACAGGAATGCCAGTGAGATCCTCCTGTGTCCCACTCACCAAACCTCCCAACATGACATAGCCAAAAGCCCCTGCTCTTAAGGCCCTCCTCGCCTGCAGGACTGAAATGAACGGTGAGGAACTGGCTGTGGACCCACCCGGAGACATCACCACTTTCTTGGCACAACAATCAATCATTGCACAGTTTCCGGACAACCAATCCATGCCCAGAATAATCTCAAGGTTGGCCATCGGCAATCCTATCAGATCTACCGAGAAGTCACGGCCATCCCACTGAAACGCTACATCGCGATGAACAGTGGAGGTCAAACATTTTTCTCCGGTGGCGGTGGTCACCCGCATCGGTGGAGAAAGCACATCACTGGGCAACTCAAGCCCCACAGCAATAGGGGTAGCAACAAAAGAGTGAGTTGCCCCGGAATCAAATAACACATCAACAGCTGAACCACCAATGGTAACAGTACCTCTGACCAGGTTCGGAGCTCTGTCCGACTGCTGACGATCAAGTGTGTAGACTCGTCCTGTAGTAGGTGGCACGGCTGGTGCCCCGGTAGGAACCATCTGCAAAGGCACAGCCTGCACTGCAGCAACTCTCGCCGTCGGGCAATCTCTGGAGTAGTGGCCCTCCTTGCCACACTGGAAGCATATCAGCTGCCCGGTAGAACACGCCCCAAAATGTGACTTCCCGCATCCCGAGCATCTGGGGGCAGGAGGTCTCGCTGTGTTCCCCTGAGCAGTAGTCTTTCTGAACTGATTTGGCGCTTGCTTAGCCGCCAACGGTTTGCCCTTGCCCTTGTTTGCAAAAATTTTGTTCTTCCAGGGAGTAGAACCACCAGTGCTCTGTGGCACCTCAACCTTGGCCTTCTTGGCCTGACTCGCATGGCAGTAGTCCTCGATGTCGCGGCACTGCTGTACTAAAGCTCCGAAGTCTCTCGAAGCAGAACCAGCAAGATGTCCAGCAATGTCCTCATTAACTCCCCTCCGGAACTTAGCCGCAAGAAAAACGGGAGTCGGTCTCGCATGCGGAAATGAGCGAACTTGACCAGCTCATTAAACTTAGTCAGGTACTCGTCAACAGACAACGAGCCCTGCACCAAACGGTCAAACTCTCCCTGCTTCCTCTCCTGTGAGTCATATGGAAAGTACTGACCCAGAAAGCTCTCCTCGAAGAATGGCCACGTCATCACATGACCCTGCATCTCGTAGATGTGAGCAAGATTGGTCCACCACTCATGGGCCTCGCCCTCCAGCATGTAAGTGGCGAACAATAGCTTCTGCGGATCAGTACACTGCATGATCCGGAAAATCTTGTCCAGCGCCTGAAGCCATCTGGCAGCAGCAATGGGATCATATGATCCGTCGAAAGTAGGTGGCTTATGCTTGCGGAAAGCATTCAGCCGTCGGTCGATCTCGTCCCGATCCTCAGCAAATACGGGGATAGTCTGCATAGCCCCCGTCAAGTGACTGCCCTCACCCATCTGGCTCTGGGTGTCCTCTTGTTGACTAGGCGGAGGTGGAGGCGGTGGCGGCGGTGGAGGTGGTGGAGGACACTGGCCAGCTGCAAGACCAGCCCTCAACTCCTCCAACATGACCCTCATCATAGTCATGTTGGCCATCCGGTTCTCCTCCAGAACCTCAGTCGTGGCTCGTCTGTTCGCATCTCGAATAGCGTCCAGCATCGCCTGGTTTGCCAACCTCGTGGCTTCCTGGTCGGCTAGTCGGGCCGCCTGCATCTCAGCCAATGCAGCCAGGATAGGATCCGATTGATCCTCGCTCGTACTCGTGTTCCTCCTTGGTGGCACCATGACTCTGCACAAGTTACACAAAGAATGAGTTGATCAGGCCCACGCCATGTGGTCACATATGCATTATCATAACACACACCAGTCAGAGAGAACGCAAAGTAGACACGAAACGACACATCCTAAGTTATTGCAATACATACAGGCTTTTCCCTAGAAAGTGCTCTGATAGCATAAAATGTAACAGCCCGTGTTAACCCGGATTGTTAACACACTATCGTATTAAGCCACGCTTAATTAAAATGCGGAATAACTTTTTCTTTAATTCAATTATGACGTCATTAACTTAACCAACTTGATTACTTAATCATTTTCATAAAAATACTGCCTGTATGTAAACTGCAAGACAACTAACTGAATACCTCGTACATAAATATAAGGTGAGTATCTAAAGCCACAGGTCTACACAAGTAGTCTGGGTCAAAATCCTGATACTTTAATTACAACATTAAATTCAAAGACAATAGTCAAACCATGTGACATGGACAAACCCCATGCTCACCAAATAAGGCAACAATGCCCAATAACAGTCATAACATAAACTCAGCAGAAAACATAAACAACAGTCGGAAAACATAACAGCAGTCAGCATATCATCAATTAGCTCAGCTCTCCTGCCACCTGAGCCCTCAACATTACCTGATCCTGAAATAAGCGTCCCCAAACGTGGGGTGAGATCTCTAACAAGAAATCTCAGTAAGACAAGGGGTCCTCAAGGAGTCTCCACCCCAAGCTCACTTACATGTGTAATATAAGTTCAAAAACAGTATTACAATATAAGTTCCAAAATCATGCGATGCAGCAATTAATCATGCCATGTGTGTTTATCAAATCTACTGGCCAGAGAAATGTAGGAATACGTCTATGCCTACATGAGTACATGGATACTGTAAGAACCCGCACCGCTAATTAAGGTAATTAGCGAATTAAGTATGATAATTAGGGAATAATTCAATAATTGACCCTAATAATTATTAATGGGCTTAGATAATTATATTGAGTGAGTAAAAATGCTGAAAGTCGCCTTTCGGAAGAAAAGCACAGATACCGGTTCTGCTACTCGGTATAAATGCGTACCGGAAAAGTATCCCGGAAAATTATAAAGAACGCATGATAATTACTAGAATATTATGTAGGACTTGTAAAACAAGTTTCAAGTCAAAATGACGTAATCTGATGCCAGAACTGATACTGGCTATGGAGAAGCGCGTACCGGAAAGGTGCTCCGAAAAATAAAATAAAAATATGACAAATCTTAGAAAAATGCGTAGGTCTAGAATCCGAAGTTTGGGATCAATATCTTTTACTTTGCGATTAAGGATAATACTGCGCGATTAATGACTTTGCCTATAAATAGACCCATTAAGGGCACAAAACCCTATGTCTAAATTCTCTTCACATGAGTGTGGGCTGCAGCTTGTGTCTTGCATGCAGCCACCCTCTTCCTTGCTTGGTTGCCACCAAGTTTTCATCTTTCCTTCTTCTTTCACACTCTCCTTCTTGTAAACACTTGTGAGTGTGAGAGGTGGTAGTTTCTGAGTTGAGAAACCTGTGTGTGTGTGTGTAGTTAGTGAGCATGAGTTTGAAGCTTTAGTAATGGCTACTTTGTGGTAGTCATTGTGAGCTTCAAAGTGCCTTCTTGTGGTGCAAGAACCCACCTTGAAGTGCCATTTTCGTGCTCCTACTTAGGCTGAGTTTGAGGAACCTTGGGAGAGCTCCAAGAGCACAACTTGCCTCTGTTTTGAACTTTGGTAAGTTAACTCACTATGATCATGGGTTTAAATGCTTAAAAATGGAACCTTGATGCATGTATTGAGCTAAGTTAATAACTTAAGGGTGGGGTAGGTTAAACACACCTAGAAATGCATGTTTAAGTGCCTTTAATCGGTTAAAAAGTTGAACCTATGGATTGGATACTCACGAAATGCAGAAAATGCATTCTGTCGTGAGATATCCGGATATTGTCGGGCAGATATCCGGATATCAGTATCCGGATATGATATCCGGATATCCATATCCGGATATGGGGACAGCAACGAACCTGTTTCGGTAAAAATTCGATATCTTGAGCTACAGAGCTCCAAATCGAGTGCCGTTTGGACCTATGTGTAGCTAACACATAAGGCTATAACCCTGTAAAATTTCGTAGCCATTGGATAAGGGGTTTGATCTCAGTGTTAGTTTAAAGTCGCGTCTTGGGTGCTGGAAATTCCGTTGGCAGCAGTCACTTTGCGAAAATCATAACCGGAGTTATACAACTCCGATTGAGACATAAGATATGTCTTTGGAAAGCTTGTGAGGTCTAGTTTAACATATTAAAATCTCAGAATTTTTGGTAAAGAATTACAACTGCAGTTTTAATAAAATGGAACCTTGGGAGTGATATCTCGCGAAATGCAGAAACTGCATTCGGTCGTGAGATATCCGGATATTTGTCGAACAGATATCCGGATATTGATATCCGGATATGGGTACTGGGTATCCGGATATGGTATATCCGGATATGGTCAGTGTGATATCCGGATATGGCATATCCGGATATGCCCCTTCTGATATCCGGATATCCTGGGTTCTGCGCAGACAGTAGCTTTACTGTATGAACAGTAAGCTATTAAGTGTGTGTGGACCCTAGTTTAAGGAAGTTGAACTTCTGTAATAAATGAACTAAGTCAGAATCACATGATTAAGGGCTTATGGCTTTGTTGGAAGCCTTAAGACGTAAAACGTAAAGGAAAGGCGTAGTCTTTAAGTTGTATGCATGTTGTGCATTAATATTGACTTGATAAATGGTCCATATCAGATTGTGATACTGCTGTTTGAGGACTAGTGAGTGGCTGGACTCTTGGCTTGGATAGCTAGCTTGCAAGGTAAGCTTTCGTGTCCTCGGTATAGCCATTTTGATGTTCCACCATGTCCCATGGGGATGGGTTTATGCATGCTGTGTTACATGCTTTATTATTTTGGAAATGCTGTTGAGCTATTTATATGCAATGAGCTTTTATGATATGCATGTGGTGTCCACCTAGACGGCAATCCTGAGTATGTAGTACATACAAGATGGAGAAGCATGTGGGTGAGGTGCAGGTAGTATCCATGTACTCATGTAGGCATTGACGTATTCCTACATTTCTCTGACCAGTAGATTTGAAAGCACACATGACATGATTAATTGCTGCATCGCATGATTTTAGAACTTATACTGTAATACTGTTTTTGAACTTATATTACACATGTAAGTGAGCTTGGGGTGGAGACTCCTTGAGGACCCCTTGTCTTACTGAGATTTCTTGTTAGAGATCTCACCCCACGTTTGGGGACGCTTATTTCAGGATCAGGTAATGTTGAGGGCTCAGGTGGCAGGAGGCCAGAGCTGAGCTGATAATTATGCTGACGTGCTGGTTGTGGATTGCTGTTATGTTTTCTGCTTTATTTATGTTAAGTTTATGTTGAGACTATTTGTGGGCATTGTTGCCTTATTTGGTGAGCATGGGGTTTGTCCATGCCACATGATTGTTATCGTCTTATTAAATTAATGTTATAATTAAAGTATCAGGATTTTGACCCAGGCTACTTGTGTAGACCTGTGGCTTTAGATACTCACCTATTATTTATATATGAGGTATTCCAGTTAGATGTCTTGCAATTTACATACAGACAGTATTTTTATGAAAATGATTAAGTAATCAAGTTGGTTAAGTTAATGACGTCATAATTGAATTAAAGAAAAAAAGTTATTCCGCATTTTAATTAAGCGTGGCTTAATACGATAGTGTGTTAACAATCCGGGTTAACACGGGCTGTTACATTTTATGGTATCAGAGCACTTTCTAGGGAAAAGCCTGTATGTATTGCAATAACTTAGGATGTGTCGTTGCGTGTCTACTTTGTGTTCTCTCTGACTGGTGTGTGTAATGATAATGCATATGTGACCACATGGCGTGGGCCTGATCAACTCATTCTTCGTGTAACTTGTGCAGAGTCATGGTACCACCGAGGAGGAACACGAGTACGAGCGAGGATCAATCAGATCCTGTCCTGGCTGCATTAGCTGAGATGCATGCGGCCCGACTAGCCGACTAGGAAGCCACGAGGCTGGCGAACCGGGCGATGCTGGACGCAATTCGAGATGCGAACCGGCAAACCACGGCAGAGGTTCTGGAGGAGAACTGGATGGCCAACATGACTATGATGAGGGTCATGTTGGAGGAGTTGAGGGCTGGTCCTGCTGCGGGCCAGGGTCCTCCACCACCTCCACCGCCGCCACCGCCTCCACCTCCGCCTAGTCAGCAGGAGGACACCCGGAGCCAGATGGGCGAGGGTAGTCATTTGACGGGGGCTATGCAGACCATTCCCGTCTTAGCTGAGGATCGTGACGAGATCGATCGCCGGCTGAATGCTTTCCGCAAGCATAAGCCACCTACCTTCGACGGATCGTATGATCCCATTGCTGCTGCCAGATGGCTACAGGCGCTGGACAAGATTTTCCGGATCATGCAGTGCACCGATCCGCAGAAGCTGCTGTTCGCCACGTACATGCTGGAGGGCGAGGCCCATGAGTGGTGGACCAACCTGTCTCAGGTCTATGAGATGCAGGGTCATGTGATGACATGGCCATTCTTCGAGGAGAGCTTCTTGGGCCAGTACTTTCCTTACGACTCTCAGGAGAGGAAGCAGGGAGAGTTCGACCGATTGGTACAGGGCTCGTTGTCTGTCGACGAGTACCTGGCCAAGTTTAATGAACTGGTCAAGTTCTCTCATTTCCGCATGGCGAGGCCTACTCCTACATTCTTGGCTGCTAAGTTCCGGAAGGGGACTTAATGAGGATATTGCTGGACATCTCGCTGGTTCTGCTTCGAGGGACTTCGGAGCGTTGGTGCAGCAGTGCCGCGACATCGAGGACTACTGCCGGGCGAGTCAGGCCAAGAGGGCCAAGATTGAGGTGCCGCAGAGCGCTGGTGGTTCTACTCCCTGGAAGAACAAAAACTTTGCCAACAAGGGCAAGGGCAAACCACCGTTGGCGGCTAAGCAAGCGCCAAACCAGTTCAGAAAGACTGCCGCTCCGGGGAACACTGCTAGACCTCCTGCTCCCAGATGTTCTGGATGCGGGAAGTCACATTTTGGGCCGTGCTCTACCGGTCAACTGATTTGCTTCCAGTGTGGCAAGGAGGGCCACTACTCCAGAGATTGCCCGACGGCGAGAGTTGCTACAGTGCAGGCTGTGCCATTGCAGATGGTTCCTTCTGGGGCACCAGCAGTGCCACCTACTACCGGACGAGTCTACACACTTGATCGTCAGCAGTCGGACAGAGCTCCGAACCTGGTCAGAGGTACTGTTACCATTGGTGGATCAACTGTTGATGTGTTATTTGATTCCGGGGCAACGCACTCTTTTGTTGCTACCCCTATTGCTGTGGGGCTTGAGTTGCCCAGTGATGTGCTTTCTCCACCGATGCGGGTTACCACCGCCACCGGAGAAAAATGTTTGACCTCCACTGTTCATCGCGATGTAGCGTTTCAGTGGGATGGCCGTGACTTCTCGGTAGATCTGATAGGATTACCGATGGCCAACCTTCAGATTATTTTGGGCATGGATTGGTTGTCCAGAAACTGTGCAATGATTGATTGCTGTGCCAAGAAAGTGGTGATGTCTCCGGGTGGGTCCACAGCCAGTTCCTCACCGTTCATTTCAGTCCTGCAGGCGAGGAGGGCCTTGAGAGCAGGGGCATTTGGCTATGTCATGTTGGGAGGTTTGGTGAGTGGGACACAGGAGGATCTCACTGGCATTCCTGTGGTGAAGGAATTCCTCGAGGTGTTTCCTGAGGAGATTCCTGAGTTTCCACCGCAGAGGGAGATAGAGTTCTCCATAGACTTATTGCCTGGTGTGGGGCCTATCTCATTGGCTCCATACCGGATGTCGCCACCAGAGTTGGCGGAGCTGAAGAAGCATATCGAGGAGCTTTCAGCAAAAGACTTTATTCGGCCGAGTGTGTCTCCCTGGGGAGCACCGGTCATTTTCGTGAAAAAGAAAGATGGGACCATGCGGTTGTGCACCGACTACCGACAATTGAATAAGGTGACAATCAAGAACAAGTACCCTCTTCCACGCATTGATGATTTGCTGGATCAGCTCAGAGGTGCTTGCGTCTATTCCAAGATTGATCTCCGGTCCGGTTATCATCAGATACGGGTTAAGCCGGAGGATGTCCCAAAGACAGCGTTTCGCTCAAGGTACGGGCACTACGAGTACTTGGTGATCCCGTTTGGACTCACCAATGCACCCGCAGTGTTTATGGACTACATGAATAGGATTTTCCAGCCGTACCTGGATCAGTTTGTGATTGTCTTCATTGACGACATCTTGATCTACTCCAAGACGGAGGAGGAGCATACCGAGCACTTGAAGATTGTGTTGCAAGTGCTAAAAGAGAAAAAGCTATATGCTAAGCCGTCGAAATGTGAGTTTTGGCTCAAGGCGGTTAAATTTCTGGGTCATGTAATTTCTGCTAATGGAGTTGCAGTTGATCCGAACAAGATTGAGGCCGTGATGGATTGGGAGAGGCCCAAGACGGTTACAGAAGTGAGAAGCTTCTTGGGTTTGGCAGGCTACTATCGGAGGTTCATAGAAGGATTTTCCAAGATGGTGCTACCGATGACTCGCCTTACCCGAAAGGAGACTCCATTCGTGTGGACACATGAGTGTGAGGAATGTTTCCAGGAGTTAAAGGAGAGACTGACTACTGCTCCTGTGTTAGTCCTTCCTGATCCTGCGGAGCAATTCGAGTTATACTGCGATGCCTCTGGTAAAGGACTGGGTTGTGTGCTGATGGAGAATGGTAAGGCGGTTGCTTACGCTTCAAGACAGTTGAAACCTCATGAGGAGAACTACCCGACTCACGACTTGGAGTTGGCAGCCATTGTTTTTGCTTTCAAGATTTGGAGGCATTACTTGTTTGGCATGAAGTTTGCTGTATTCAGTGATCACAAGAGCCTGAAGTATCTGTTTGACCAGAAGGAGTTGAACATGAGACAACGAAGATGGATGGAGTTCTTGAAGGACTACGACTTTGAGTTGAGGTATCACCCTGGCAAGGCCAATGTGGTAGCCGATGCTCTGAGTCGGAAATCCGTGAGCTTATCCAGCTTAATGATGAACGATTACGAGATGATCGAGAAGTTCAGAGACTTGAGAGTGAACTCCTTGTTTGGGGGCGCACTGCTCGAAATGGAGACAGCAGAAGTGATCAACGAGCTGATGGAAAAGATCAAAGAGGCGCAAGTGCAAAGAGAGTGCCTCGATTATGTGAAGAACCAGGACGGTGTGTCTTGGAACGATGACGGATTGCTGCTGTTTCAGAAGAGGATTGTGATTCCTCGAGGGCCATTGACCGAAGAGGTTATGACAGAGGCTCATAAGGGACGGTTCACTATCCACCCTGGTGCTACAAAAATGTACCAGGACCTAAAAAGGAATTTTTGGTGGCTGGGCATGAAGAAGGACATAGCGGTCTACGTGTCCAAATGTCTTATTTGCCAGAAAGTGAAGATCGAGCACCAGAAACCGTCTGGTAAACTTCAACCTCTGGAGATTCCACAGTGGAAGTGGGAGAGTATTTCCATGGACTTCGTGGTGGGACTGCCTAAAACTCAGGCTGGTTGTGACTCTATCTGGGTCATTGTGGACAGATTGACCAAGTCTGCCCATTTTCTTCCAGTAAAGGTGAGCTTCACTACAGAGCAGTTGGCCAAACTATATGTCCGTGAGATTGTGAGGCTTCACGGGGTGCCCGAGAGTATCATCAGTGATAGGGACCCGAAGTTCACATCTCGGTTCTGGGAGGCGCTGCATGAGGCTTTTGGTACGCAGTTGAGATTGAGTACCGCCTATCACCCTCAGACTGACGGACAGACTGAGCGGACCATCTAGACATTGGAGGACATGTTGAGAGCTTGCACGTCGGAGCAGGGTTCTGCATGGGATAGGTACCTTCCGTTGGTTGAATTCTCGTACAACAACAGTTTTCATGCTAGTCTGGGCATGGCACCCTACGAGGCGCTGTACGGTAGGAGGTGTCGGACTCCTACCTGCTGGTCTGAGGTTGGAGATAAAGAGCTTTTCGGCTTGGACTTTGTCCAAGATACTACCCTACAGATCCAGATGATCAGGGAAAAGTTGAAGCAGGCGCAGAATCGTCAGAAGAGCTACTATGATGTCAAGCATCGACCACTGGAGTTCAGTGAGGGTGAGCACGTGTTTGTGAAACTTTCACCTGTCACCGGTGTTGGACGGGCACTCGGCGTGAGGAAGTTGAGCCCGCGATTCATAGGGCCCTACCAAATCCTTGGTAGAGTAGGACCAGTTGCCTATCGACTCGCCTTACCTCCGAACCTAGCCAACATCCACGACGTGTTTCACGTGTCTCAGCTTCGAAAGTACATAGCAGACCCTTCGCACGTGGTGCAGCCGGATGATGTGGAGGTTCAGGAGAACCTAAAGACTCCCGTCAGACCACTCAAGATTCTCGATCGAGGCGAGAAACAGCTTAGGAGCAAGATCATTCCGATGGTCAAGGTGCAGTGGACTGGGCGTACTCCCGAGGAGTGTACATGGGAGCGAGAGGAAGAGCTTCTCCGACAGTATCCCGACTTTCGAGATAGGTATGTTTCTGA
>JAVKPL010004780.1:0-23015 GCA_032173675.1 Gastrolobium villosum
GCTAAACAGTTCCGGATAGCGTTTCCGAATGTCGTCCTCGCGCTCCCAAGTGGCTTCAACTGTCGATCTATTGTTCCACAATACTTTCACCAAAGGAATCTCTTTAGAACGGAGTCGCTTGACGGATCTTTCAAGAATTTGGAACGGTTGTACTTGATACGTCAGATTTTCCTTTAGTTCCACTTCTTCCGGCTGTAACACGTGAGATGGATCAGAGAGATACCTCCGTAGCTGCGACACATGAAATACATTGCGAATTCCTGACATGTTGGGTGGTAAAGCCAGCCGGTATGCAGACTCTCCAATCCGGTCCATAATCAGATACGGTCCTAAGTACCGTGGACTTAACTTCTTAACTCCCATTCTCCTTCCGAGTCCCGATGTAGGTGTGATTCTCAAGAATACATGGTCTCCGACTTCGAAAGATAGAGGCTTATGACGCTTGTCGTAATAACTCTTCTGCCTGGCCTGAGCCCTCTGCGTATTTTCCCGAATCTTCTATACTTGTTCGGATGTTTCTTGAATTAAATCAGGTCCTAACATACTTCGCTCACCTACTTCAGTCCAGCATAAAGGGGATTTGCATTTTCTCCCATACAGAGCTTCATACGGTGCCATCTGAATACTGGAGTGGTAACTGTTGTTGTAAGCAAATTCAATCAAAGAAAGATAATTATCCCAGCTGCCTGCTAACTCCAAAACACATACTCGCAACATGTCCTCTAATGCTTGAATGGTGTGTTCTGTCTGTCCATCGGTCTGCGGATGATAAGCTGTACTCAACCTCAAATGGGTCCCTAATGCTCTTTGAAAAGATTCCCAAAACTTAGATGTAAACTTGGGATCACGATCACTGACAATACTCGTAGGAACTCCGTGCAGTTTCACAATCTCCTGCAGGTAAATTCTGGCAAGTCTCTCTGTATTATATGTGGTCCTAACACGCAAGAAATGAGCTGACTTCGTTAAACGATCAACAATCACCCAGATAGCATCATACCCTTCTCGCGTCCGAGGAAGTCCAACTACAAAATCCATCGCGATACTGTCCCACTTCCATTCGGGAATCTCCAAAGGTTGAAGAAGTCCCGAAGGTTTCTGATGTTCGTACATCACCTTCTGACAAGTTAAGCATCGAGATACATACTCAGCAATATCACGCTTCATACCCGGCCACCAAAACGAGGTCTTCAAACCATGGTACATCTTCGTGGATCCAGGATGAACTGCATACTTACCCTTGTGAGCCTCCTGTAAAACTTCTTGCTTCAACTCTTCATTCGGCACAACTAGCCGACCTTGAAATCTCCAAACATCATTCTCATCCTTTTCAACATCTTGGTTGCCAACCAACTCGCGGACTAACTTTTCATCTTTCTGAGCCTCCTTAATTCTACTGATCAATTCATTCTCCACCTTTATATTTCCCAATCTTATGCTATGCCCTCTCTCGTCTACAGATAAGTTCAAATCTCGTAAGGCCTCAAACAATTTCAATTCTTCTATCATCAGAGTTGCAGTGTGCAGTGTCTTCCTACTCAAGGCGTCAGCTACCACGTTTGCCTTTCCTGGGTGGTATTTAAGTTCAAAATCGTAGTCCTTCAGAAATTCCATCCACCGTCGTTGCCGCATATTCAGCTCCTTCTAGTCGAACAAATACTTCAAACTCTTATGATCGCTGAGCACGTCAAACTGCGAACCATACAAGTGGTGCCTCCAGATTTTAAGTGCGAACACTATAGCTGCTAACTCCAAATCGTGCGTAGGATAATTTTCTTCGTGAGGCTTTAGTTGTCGAGATGCATAGGCTACCGCCATACGATCCTGCATCAACACGCATCCAAGTCCTTTTAGCGACGCATCACAGTATACTTCGAACTTTCGGGTAGGATCTGGAATCGTGAGTACGGGAGCACTTGTTAATCTGCTCTTCAGTTCCAAGAAACATTCTTCACAAGCTTCGGTCCACTCAAAAGGCTTGTCCTTCCGAGTGAGACGGGTAAGAGGTTGCACTATTTGAGAGAAATTCTGGATAAACCTTCGATAATATCCAGCCAGACCTAAGAAACTCCTTACTTCAGTGACAGTCTTGGGTCGTTCCCAATTCATGACAGCTTCAACTTTGCTGGGGTCCACCGCGATACCTTCTGATGAAATGACATGGCCCAGAAACTGGACCTCCTTAAGCCAAAACTCGCACTTCGACCACTTCGCGTATAACTGCTTCTCCTTCAATATTTGCAAGACAATCCTCAAATGTTCCGCATGCAGCTCTTCATTAGTAGAGTAAATCAGAATGTCATCGATAAACACAATAACAAACTGATCAAGGAACGGGCGAAAGATGCGGTTCATGTAGTCCATGAATACCGCTGGAGCATTTGTAAGTCCGAATGGGATCACCTGATATTCGTAGTGCCCATAACGAGTCCTAAAAGCTGTTTTCGGAATATCCTCCGGTTTGACCCGGATCTGATGGTATCCCGATCGTAAATCTATCTTAGAAAAGACTCGGGCTCCTCTCAGCTGGTCCATCAAATCGTCGATCCTCGGTAGCGGATACTTATTCTTCACCGTAACTTTGTTCAGCTGTCGGTAATCTACACACAGACGTAGACTTCCGTCCTTCTTCTTAATCAAGATGGCTGGAGCACCCCACGGAGAGGTACTCGGTCTGATGAATTCTCTTGCCAACAATTCTTCTATCTGCTTCTTCAGCTCGCGAAGTTCCAAAGGCGCCATACGATACGGGGCAATGGAGATTGGTCCAACTCCAGGAACAAGTTCAATAGAAAATTCAATTTCCCTATGAGGAGGCAATCGAGGTATTTCATCCGGGAATACCTCCTCGAACTCTCTAACTACAGGCACATTCTGAATTTGAGTGTCAACCGAGGTCTCAGCCTCGATCGACAAAAGATACCCTGCTGCTCCCTTGCGGAGCTCTTTTCTAACTTGTAATAGAGAAATGAGAGAGAAAGGTTGAAAATTACCATCTTTCGCATCCAGTGCGAACACCCGTGCTTGCGTAGACTGTTGATCAGCGTTCTGGGGCATTTGTAAGCAAAATGTCCTTGCTGGCCACATCTGAAACATGCATTGTTGTTCTCGCGACAAACTCCAAGGTGATTCTTTCCACATGTAGCACAAACAGTCGCACCCTGTCGTCCAGTTGACGATTGACCAACAGTATTGCTCCTCTTAAGATTTCCAGGCCGCGCCTGCAACTGCGGACCTCTGCCTCGACCCCTACCAGGTGTCGTCTTGAAGAACCTGCCTGAGTGATAGCAGTTCCGTGTGCTTCATTCTTCTCATTGCTTTAGGAAAATACTTATCCAAAAATACTTGTCTGAATACGGCCCACGTCAGTTCAACGTCCTGAGCTCTCGGCAGAGCTCTCGCACCAGTCCACCATGTTAAAGCTTCTCCCATCAGCTGGTACGACGCGTAATCAGTCTTCTGCGCTTCCGGGCATGCCATGCGTTCGAAAATATGCTCGATCATCTGCAGCCACTTCGCTGCAGCCTCATGGTTGTCTTCACCCTCAAAGGTAGGTGGTTGGAAGTTGCGGAAGTCTTTCAACCTCCGACGGGCAATTTCTTCTGCATTGTCATGCAGTGGGGGTGGGTTCTGATTCTGTTGCCTATTGCCACGCCATTCTTGGCTCATATTCTGAATAAACGTTGCCAGTCCCCCAATAGTAGTGATAAGATCCTCTTCCGCATCGCCAGTCCTTCCCCGAGTTGAACCGCGACCACCTGCCATGATTCTGCACTCACAATATCCTGAGATGAGTTGATCAGGCTCACCGCAAGTTATTTATGGCAGCAGTCCCAAGTAGGTACTCGCGTTCAATTCGGACAAGTTGACTATGCCTCCGTGTCTTATCACAGAACGGTCTAAACAATCTAACTACCCTAGTCTCAAACACTTAAACTATAGCACATTTAGACAGTCAATCAGCAGATAAACACAATCAACAATCAATTCAATCAATCACAAGCAAATCCATGGACCAAACTGCTCTGATACCAATTAGTGTAACGCCCTCCCTTGTATGCATCCAAGAGAGTCGTTTGCTAAGCGGAATTAGAGTCGTTAACGTCACATGAGCTAACAAAAATTCTTAATCAAGATACAAATCAGTAAGACGCTTCAAGTTTCTTATAACTTCTGTTTGGACGATAAAAAATATTTCAAGTGATTTAGAAAGAGCACGTTGGGGGCTTCGCGTGCATATAAAATAATAGTAAATCGGAGTTCGTTTGCTCATAAAAACACCACCCGTAAGGTGCACCGTAAAAATTTCAGCACATAAGTCCTTCGAAAATTCCTTTCACAAACGTTTTCCAAAATAGCCGCTGTTCATAAAAGTTCAAGATAAAATAAAGATGATAAAGTCTACAGTCATCCAAGAGTACCAAAATATTAATCATTACAGTCATCCAATCAATCATACAGCAACAGTACAAATCCATTCATCAGCAAGCAACAGCAAACATCACGTCCTCAAATGCTTTTACGTCCTCCTGCCATTTTGGAAAATAGCAGCCCCGAAGGGGTGAGAATAATCCCAGTAGTGTGGCAACAAAACCAGTAATATAACAGTATTAACTAGGCACAAAATCATAAACAGTCACTTCAACATATCCTTGTTCCTTTTCCTTTTTCCTTTTCATCATATTCATATATATATAGCGCATATAACGCCTTTCCTTTTCATCATATTCATATATTGCGTATATAACGCCTTTCCTTTGCGCTTTTAGCACCGTCGTGCGCGCACTTCACAGTGGAATCAAATATCCCTTGGCACCTGAGCTCCATGTGGATTCCAACTGTGGGCCTATGCGGACTGATGCCAAGTGTCCCATACCCCGATACCTTGGGGATGCCTATATGATGCTTGCTCAAACACATGGTCCTGTACATAACTATTCTAAAACAAGGCCTATATGATCTTGATACATGCATGTCATGCTATGCTTTCACACACAAAGCGTAAAAATGCGGTATGATGTAAGATGCATGCTTATATACCTTTCATATAGCCATCACGGCACATATACTTTTCATATGCGTTATGCTGCCACATAACGTCTTTACCTCATAATCATATAGCCATCACGGCACATTTTTGGCAGTTTCCTTTCATCATAATGGAACATAATACTTTTACGGAATATGGAGCATCATGTCACAATTTTATACCACTAGTCAATAGTCACATTAGGTAATATCGCCTGACACTTACCTTGTGTGCCTTAAACAATACCAAACAGCAGCGAAGTATCTCACTTCTTAAGCGCACCTAAATCAATTACAACCAATCATTTACAGCGGCGATTTACAGCAGAAACAGTGAGCATACCGCAGCATTTTACAGTGGAAAATAGTGAGCATACAGCAGCGTTTTACAGCAGAAAACAGTGACGTTTTGTTCTTAAAACAGTGAGCATAAAACAGTGAGTTGTTCCTTAAAACAGTGAGCAGAAATCATTGACGTTTTCCTTAAAAACAGTGGATAGAAACGGTGACGTTTTACTTAAAAACAATGGACAGAAACAGTGACGTTTTACTTAAAAACAGTGGACAGAAACAGTGACATTTTACAGCAGAAAAACAGCAGCACCTTACAGCAGAACAGTGAACGTTTTAAAACAGAAACAGTGGCTCTTTGGACATCAACAGTGGCAGAAACAGTGGCATTTGAACGTTAAAACAGTGACATAATCAGTGGCTTTTGCGCATCAAAACAGTGGCATGAATGGTAGTATTTAATCATTAAAACAGTGACATTAGTGGTGATATTTGCACATCAAAACAGTGGCAAAGGGAGTGGTTTTTGAACATTAAA
Source organism: Gastrolobium villosum (assembly GCA_032173675.1). NCBI lineage: Eukaryota > Viridiplantae > Streptophyta > Magnoliopsida > Fabales > Fabaceae > Gastrolobium > Gastrolobium villosum. The sequence goes on from JAVKPL010004780.1 coordinate 5,858, forward strand.
ACAGTGGCATGAATGATACATTTGAATATCCAAAACAGTGATAAAAATCATAATTTTTAGACATTAAAACAGTGGCATAAAGGGTAGTGTTTGGGCATCAAGATGGTGGTTATTTTATGCAGAAACAGTGGCTCATTAAGTACTAAAACAGTGAGTGTTTTTGGTGCAAAACAGTGACATATGTGGCATTAAAACAGTGAGCATTTTATGCAGAAACAGTGGCACATAATGGACTAAAACAGTGAGTGTTTTTATGCAGAAACAGTGGCATGTGATGCACTAAAACAGTGAGCATTTTATACAAAACAGTGGCATCAAAATGGTGAGCTTGTCCAACCGAAACAGTGGCATATGCATCCTCAAAACAGTGGCACTTTTATACAAAACAGTGGCATCAAGATGGTGCTCTTGTCAAACCGAAACAGTGACATTCTTAGCCTCAAAACAGTGGCACATTCATACATAAACAATGGCATATTTCTCCTCAAAACAGTGGCACATTTTTAAAGCATAACCATGAGACTTTCCTTCTATAACTTATGCATACAAATCATTATCAAATAGCTCATTATACTTCCACCATGCTCATTCTTGAATCCAAAACAAAACATATTCAAAGAGACATTCAAGAACACACATGATTACACACCATGAAAGAGGTCTAAGTTCAAGGCTTACCTCTTGTAGCACACACTTCTTGCTCACACACCACACCTTCTAGCTTTACTACACAACAAGTCCACCCTTCCTAGAGATGATCTATGCGCACACAATGGTGAGGAGAAACAAACTTGGACAGCTTCAAGGTTGAGGAACAAAGCTGGACAGTGAGGGAAAGGAGAAGAAGAGCTTGCACTTGCTTGGTGTATATGACACGGTTGAGAGTGTGAGGGAAGGTGAGTTGTCTTAGCAAAGTTTTTCTTTCTCCAAAGGTCCCTACACTACACGGTTTTGAGGGGGGAATGGAAGAGGGGAGAAGTTGGCTGCACTTTGTAATTGGGGACAGCCCTCTTGGGCGCATATCTTAAAGAGAAGTGAGGAGAGGTTGTCATGATGAAGTATGATGAAAATTCTGGTTTCTTGTAGGAGTGGGACTGCACTCAAGGTCAAAACAAGCAAGGGGTTGCTTCTAATGTACACTATGCACATGCAAGGAGTGAGGAGAGGAGAGGTTCAGATCTGATTGCTACCTAAGTCAGAACTTTCTTGCACAAACAGCCAAGTCTTGCGCACAAGGTGGAGTGGAGGGAGGTGTCATCAAGAGCACAGATTTGTGGCAGCCTAAACTCTGATTTGGAGCAGTCCTTGTGCGCAAATGATGATGAAGATGCAGCCCCAAAACCCTACTTTTGATGCATGTGGAAGCAAGGGCAGATTTGGCTCATGATGGACTGCCAAAAGCAAGCAAAAATCTGCACATTTCAGCCTCATGATGGAAGGTGTAAGGTGGTTCTCCAAGTCAACACTCAAAGGCAGATTTGTGTCATAAAGAAATCTGATCTATGCCCCTCCATGTGTGCCTAAAGTGAGGTGTATGCAGCCCAAAATGATGCTAAGGAGTACATGTGTCTTCCATGCAATGAAGTTGAACTCAAATGGTGCACAAGCAAGGAGTGATGTGGCGGTCAAACAAGGAGAAAGTTGGCAGATTTTTCTAAGTCTTCTCCATCCTATTATGCGCATGAAAAGAGTGGGATGATACACCTAGCCATGTGGTGTTCCTTGCTGCATAAGGCAGCCTTGTTGGACAAGGCTTAGGGGAGGTAATATTGGGTACAACTTTGGGCTGAACAAGATGGATCCAAAAGCCTCCTTGGGCCAATGGCCACACACAAAAAGAACCCAATCACACAAGTCCAATAGTGACAAGTCCACACACACTAGCCCACTTCCAAAGTCCAATAAACACTAAAGCCTTCTAACACACACTCAAATTACTCATATGATTTTAATAAATTTCACATGCCTACATATGTATTCTCCTATTTAATTTAAATACTTACCTTAGTCTTATCCAATGATAAAGGTCAAACAATTCACAAGCCATCAAACCTACACCAAAAAATCCGAATTCTACACATGTATCTATATCATCATACACTTATGTATTTTACTAATTATGTGGGATGTTACACAAATACGGTTGGTTTAAAATGAAAACATTGTTTAAAAAAGGAAATTTTTTTACCGTAGTTTAATTCAACTTCTGTGTTTGGAACTGTTTTTAATATCCTATGTAATGTTAACATATCGGTCCGGAACGGGGTGTTACATCTTCCATAAACCCCCACTATAGTACGAATCCTACATACAAATTTCAACCTTAGTTGAACATTCTGATCCTCTCGGATCGAAGATTTAGAAAATTGTGAGCTTTTAGAGTTTGTTGATATAAGCGTAAGCTTAAATAATGGGTGCTGACGAGTAGAACTGTCAAAAGGGATAGCCCGACCCATTTAGCCCTAACCCATGTGGGTTAGGGCCAAAAAGCCCACAATGATATAGGTCCATACAGGCCAAAAGCCCTATAGGTTAGGGCCAGCCCACGGGCCTTCTAAAAAATAATATGTATTTTTTTTAAGAAATATTTTTAATAAAATGATGCATAAAAATTATTAAAATGAAAGAATAAATATAATATTCAACACATGAAAAATGTTGCTTATGTTATTTTATTTTAAAAAAAATTATTGTTGATATAAATCGGTTTTGAAAATTATTCATTTGCCAATAATTTACTATACTAAAATTTTCAACTTGCTAATATTTTAATTTATCAACAAATTGATTCTTTTTTAAACTTGTTCTGATAAAAAAAAACAAAAACAACATATTTTAAGAACGTATCATGTCATTGTTTAACAAAAAAAGAAAGAACGAATCATACTCCCAAGCCTTAAGCGACAGTGGGTGGAAGGAGAAAAAGAACAAACATACGAAATTGCGGAATCGACAGAGATGTATAAACTGAAAGAAATAAAACTGAGGTCTGATCACCCTCTTTCTCAACCGGCTCTGTTTCGCGTTGCAGTCAGTGTCAAAGAGGTAAGCTGTAAATTGGGTTGAATATTTGTAGCCCGCGGGCCAGCCCCAACCTAACCCTATAAAAAGAGGGCTTTAAGAGGCTGGGGTTAAAATGACCCCATTACATAGAGGCTAAAATCTTATAGGGCTTTACATGGGGTTATATGGGCTGGCCCTAGGGTCTTAGCCCTTTTTAACAACTCTACTGACGAGGAAGCTTTAGGCTTCAATACTGTTATCTATGTTCAATATTTCCCTTATTGTTCATAGAAGTGACAAACTCATTAAAGTATTTATTCATTTCCATCTAGCCAAGAATTTCCATAAAGGTTAACCATTTCATTTTGAAAATAAAATATTAGAAGCATTTAATGTCTTTCTAGACATGAAATATTATATTGATTTAGGGGCAATATATAACCCAATTATCACATACATGCCACTAATCTAATTCCTCTTTAAAATCACTAGCAATCTGATCTTTTCTCTTCTACAATATTTATTGCAAAAGAAAGTAAATCCCCTAAGAAAAAAACACAAATTCACATTCAAAACTCAAATGAATTTTATTATGACTTCTCTGAAAATATTATCATGTATAATATATTATAGGGACATGATATTGTGACAACCAATTAAAGTTACAACCAATGTTACTACCAATCAATCTCACCGTTAGATTGGTAGTAGCGATCCGACGGTCCTCGTTGGTCTCTTAAGTAACCCCTCTCTATTCAGTTCTCACTCTTCTCTCTCTCTTCCCTTCTCTCTCTCAGATGAGTGCAAATCGCCGGCAACAATAGCCACCAATTTGAATATATAACACTTAATAAATGAAAATTTATAACAAATATGTGTAATTCTTTTGAGGAGGGATATTTTCACTACCAAAATTTTCCACTACCAACTTACTACTTATCTAATCACCATTAGATTAATATTTTCTCTCTTCAAAAACTTTTTAACATTCTCTCTCTTTTGATAGTTTTCTTTTTGTGCGCAAGAATTCTGGAATCAGGGAGACATGCCCACTATTTCTGTTGTAGCTGATGTGGCGGCTCCTGATTGCTTCTTTTTCCTGCTTTTGTACTGTAGCATGGAGACACCTCCACCTTCTCTGCTGATGCTGACGTGGAGGCTCCTGATTGCTTCCTTTATCTACTTTCTGTACTGTAGCAGGCTTTATGCTCCCTTCTGCGCAGCATTCCTCCCTCTTTCCTAAATGTGCAGCTCCTTCTGTTGGGTCTTAGTTTTCCTGATCAAAACAAATTAACCCAATAATCATATGTGAAAAAGATAATGTTAATTTTCTCCAAGCCTACTCTAATTCCCATTTCAAGTATTGCTCTGGTCTGCTTTTTAAAACAATTGCTCCTCATGGAAGAAGGAGGTTAAAGAGAGTGATTTGTAATCAAGACTTGGGCTTGGTGGAACAATATGTACCTAATGGATCTCAACTTTTGAGGACCATCAGCCTTCTCCAATATATCCCAAGCTTCCTTTGTCGTCGTCGCACCTCCAATCTTTTCAAGACCACCGCTTTCTTCAACGGCTTGAAACATCATAAATAGTGCCGCTGCTGTAACATCCCGCATGATTAGTAATATATATATATATATATAAGTACTATATGTTATAGATGTATGTGTAGATTTCGGATTTATGGTTTATGCGTGATGGCTTGCGAATTGTTTGACCTTTATCCTTGGATAAGACCAAGGTAATTAATTAAATTAAATCATAGGAGTATACATATGTAGACATGTGAATTTATTAAAATCATATGAGTAATGTGAGTGTGGGTTAGAAGGCCTTAGTGTTTATTGGACTTTGGAAGTGGGCTAGTGTGTGGGTGGACTTGTCACCTTTGGACTCATGTGATTGGATTCTTTGTGTGGTCAATGGCCCAAAGAGGACTCTTGGATCAACCTTGTTCAGCCCAAATTAAATCCACACCTAATTCCCTAAGCCTTGCCCAACAAGGATGTCTTGTGTACCAAGGAACCTTCACATGGCAACCCTTCTACCACCCTTTCATGCGCACAAGAGAGAGTGATTAAGGACTTAGTAAGCTGCCATTTTCTCTTGCTAAACCGCCACCTCACCTTGCTTATGCATAACTTGATTTCAATTTCATTGCATGGAAGACACATGTGCACTTTAGCATGATTTTAGGCTGCATACTTCTCCATTTAGGCGCACATGGAGGGGTCTTGGTGCAGATTTTTTTTTATGACACAAATCTGACTTGAGTGTTGACCAAGTGAACCACCTTACACCTTCCATCATGAGGCTGCAATGTGCAGATTTTTGCAAGCTTTAGGCAGTCCATCATGAGCCAAATCTCCTCCTTTCTTCCACATGCATCATAAGTAGGGTCTTGGGGCTGCATCTTCATCATTTTTGCGCAGAGGACAGCTCCAAAAATCAGATTCCTTGGCTGCCACAAAGCTCTCTTGCTTGTGGACTTAGTGAACCTCCCTCACACCTCACCTTGTGCGCATGGTTTGGCTATTTGTGCAAGAAAATTCTGACTTAGTAGCCTAACTCAAATCTGAACCATCCCCTCACCTCTTTGCATGTGTTTTGTGTGTATTTGAAGCAACCCCTTGCTTGTTTTGACCTTGTGTGCAGTCCCACCTTCCCTAGAAATCAGAAATTTCATGATGACCATCATTGCAACCTCCTCCCTTCTTTCCTTATTTATGCGCACAAGAGGGGGCTGTCCCCATTCACTTGTGCAGCCAACTCCTTTCCCCTCTCCCACACACTCTAGCTAAACATTGCAAGAACCTTTGGAGGAAGAAAGACAAGCCAACTCCCCTCTTCACTCACTCACCTCAACCGTGACCATACACCAAGCTAGTGCAAGCCTTCTTCCTCTTTTCCCTCTCACTGTCCAGCCTTGTTCCTCAACCTTGAAGCTGTCCTAGTGTGTTCATCCTCACCTTTGTGTGCGCATTGATCCTCTCTTGGGAGGGTGGACTTGTTGTGAAGTAGAGCTAGAAGGGTGTGGTGTAGTGTGTGCTACAAGAGGTAGGCCTTGAACTTAGAACATTTTCATTGTAACCATGTATGTATGCTTAAATGTCTCCTTGATTATGTGTGGTTTTGGATTCAAGTATGAGCATGATAAAAGTAGAATGGGGGAGCTATTTCATGATGTTTTGTATGCATAAAAATCTCATGGTTATGTTTAAGCTCATGCCACTGTTTTCTTGTATGGATATGCCACTGTTTTGAAGAGAGATGTGCCACTGTTTCCCTTTGAATGTGCCACTGTTTTGAAGATGAAATGCCCACTGTTTCGGTTCCTAAAAATCACCATTATATGCCACTGTTTCTGCACATTATATGCCACTGTTTCTGCACATTATATGCCACTGTTTCTGCACATATATGCCACTGTTTCTGCACATTATATGCCACTGTTTCTGCACATATATGCCATTGTTTCTGCACATTATATGCCACTGTTTCTGCACATTATATGCCACTGTTTCTGTCATCATATGTCACTGTTGCTATGCATAATATGCCACTGTTTTAGTCATCAAATGCCACTGTTTTTATGCATAAAATGCCACTGTTTTAGTCATCATATGCCACTATTTTTATGCATAAAATGCCACTGTTTTAGTCATCATATGCCACTGTTTTTATGCATAAAATGCCACTGTTTTAGTCATCATATGCCACTGTTTTTATGCATAAAATGCCACTGTTATAGCCTATAATATGCCACTGTTTCAATGTCCAAAAACCATGATTTATGCTACTGTTTAATGCTCAAAAATGTACCATTCATGCCACTGTTTTGATGCATAAACATCACTACTTATGCCACTGTTTTAATGTTCAAAAGTCACCATTTATGTCACTGTTTAACGTTCAAATGCTACTGTTTCTGCCACTGTAATACCACGGTTCTGCCACTGTTTTGAGGTCCAAAGAGTCACTGTTTCTGCTTCAAAATAGTCACTGTTTCTGCTGAACGTTTACTGTTTTTCTGCTGTAAAACGTCACTGTTTCTGTCCACTGTTTTTAAGGAAAATACCACTGTTTTCTGTTCACTGTTTTAAAAGAACAACTCACTGTTTCTGCTCACTGTTTTAAGCACAAACGTCACTGTTTTCTGCTGTAAAAACGCTGCTGTATGCTCACTGTTTTGCTGCTGTAAACACTGCTGTATGCTCACTGTTTTCCACTGTAATACGCTGCTGTATGCTCACTGTTTTGCTGCTGTAAGACACTGCTGTAGGCTCACTGTTTCTGCTGTAAATAGCCACTGTAAATGATTAGTTGTAATTGATTTAGGTGCGCTTGAGAAGTGAGATACTTCGCTGCTGTTTGGTAATATTTAAGGCAAGCAAAGGTAAGTGTCAGGCGATATTGCCTAATGTGACTATTGACTACTGGTATAAAATTGTGACATGATGCTCCATATGCCGTAAAAATATTATGTTCCATTATGATGAAAGGAAACTGCCAAAAATGTGCCGTGATGGCTATATGATTATGAGGTAAAGACGTTATGTGGCAGCATAACGCATATGAAAGGTATATAAGCATGCATCTTACATCATACCGCATTTTTACGCCTTGTGTGTGAAAGCATAGCATGACATGCATGTATCAAGATCATATAGGCCTTGTGCAGAATAGTTATGTACAGGACCATGTGTTTGAGCAAGCATCATATAGGCATCCCCAAGGTACCGGGGTATGGGACACTTGGCATCAGTCCGCATAGGACCACAGTTGGAATCCACATGGAGCTCAGGTGCCAAGGGTATATTTGATTCCACTGTGAAGTGCGCGCACGACGGTGCTAAAAGCGCAAAGGAAAGGCGTTATATACGCAATATATGAATATGATAAAAAGGAAAAGGAAAAGGAACAAGGTTATGTTGAAGTGACTGTTTATGATTTTGTGCCTAGTTAATACTGTTATATTACTGGTTTTGTTGCCACACTACTGGGATTATTCTCACCCCTTCGGGGCTGCTATTTTTCCAAAATGGCAGGAGGACGTAAAAGCACTTGAAGGAGTGATGTTTGCTGTTGCTTGCTGATGCGTGGATTATCACTATTGCTGTTTGTTTAATTGGATGACTGTAATGATTAATGTTTTGGTACTCTTGGATGACTGTAGTCTTTATCATCTTTATGTTAGCTTGAACGTTTATGAACAGCGGCTATTTTGGAAAACCTTTGTGAAAAGAATTTAAGTGCTGAAAATTTTATACGGATTCATATACTGCTACGAGATTATTTGTTAGCTCATGTGACGTTAACGACTCTAATTCCGCTTAGCGAACGACTCTCTTGGATGCATACAAGGGAGGGCGTTACACTAATTGGTATCAGAGCAGTTTGGTCCATAGATTTGCTTGTGTTTGATTGAATTGATTGTTGTTTGTGCTTATCTGCTGATTGACTGTCTAAATGTGCTATAGTTTAAGTATGTATTAGCTAGTGTAGTTAGATTGTTAGGACCGTCCTGTGATAAGACACGGATGCATAGTTAACTTGTCCGAATTGAACCCGAGTACCTACTTGGGACTGCTGCCATGAATAACTTGCGGTGAGCCTGATCAACTCATTTCCTGATATTGTGAGTGCAGAATCATGGCAGGTGGTCGCGGTTCAACTCGGGGAAGGTCTGGCGATGCGGAAGAGGATCTTATCACTACCATTGGGGGACTGGCAACGTTTATCCAGAATATGAGCCAAGAATGGCGCGACCATAGGCAACAGAATCAGAACCAACCCCCACTGCATGAAAATGCAGAAGAAATTGCCCGTCGGAGGTTGAAAGACTTCCGCAACTTCCAACCACCTACCTTTGAGGGTGAAGACAACCCCGGGGCTGCAGCGAAGTGGCTGCAGATGATCGAGCATATTTTCGAACGCATGGCATGCCCGGAAGCGCAGAAGACTGATTACGCGTCGTACCAGCTGATGGGAGAAGCTTTAACATGGTGGACTGGTGCGAGGGCTCTGCTGAGAGCTCAGGACGTTGAACTGACGTGGGCCGTATTCAGACAAGTATTTTTGGACAAGTATTTTCCTAAGGCAATGAGAAGAATGAAGCACACTGAACTGCTGTCACTCCGGCAGGATAACATGACGGTCAATGAGTACATTGCAAAATTTGGGCAGCTGATCGAGTACGCCAACTTTGACCGAAACATTTATGATGAAGAATGGCAGGTGGAGAAGTTCGAAAGCGGATTACACCCGGAGATCCGTAAACTCATTTTGACGACGGCTAATCGTACACTTCCGGAACTCATCAACCAGAGTCGTCAGGCAGAAGGAATCATTCTGGAGGCCAAGAACTTGAACAAGCCACCAACACAATTCCACGGAGGAAACCGAGCAGGCAGATTCTTCAGGGCGGCACCTGGTAGAGGTCGAGGCAGAGGTACGCAGTTGCAGGCACGGCCTGGAAACTTTAAGAGAAGCTTTACGGTGGGTCAATCGTCGACTGGACGTCAGGGCGCGACTGTTTGTGCCACATGTGGAAAGAATCACTTTGGAGTTTGTCGCAAGAACAACAATGCATGTTTCAGATGCGGCCAGCAAGGACATTTTGCTTACAAATGCCCCCAGAACGCTGATCAACAGCCTCCGCAAGCACGGGTGTTCACATTGGATGCAAATGAAGCGCAGAAGTTTCCCAACCTGATCAAAGGTAATGTCACTTTGAATGGTCACCCAATTTCTGTTATCTTTGATTCTGGAGCGTCTGGCTCTTTTATGGCAAAGCATACTGCCTTGAGAATAGGCATCACCCCAACCCCGTTACCTTATGAGTTACACATCAGCACACCTACTGGAGGATCGTGCACGGCCTCAGAGATCTGCAGAGGTGTTACCTTGCAGTATGAAGGGAACACGTATACAGTTAACTTAGTGGTCCTGCCGGTATTCAACTTCGATGTGATTATCGGTATGGACTGGTTGACGGAAAACGGGATAACTTTGGATTGTCGAGCGGGGAAAGTCATTGTTCCTGCGAAGGATGGTAATTTTCAACCTTTCTCTCTCATTTCTTTATTGCAAGTTAGAAAAGAGCTCCGCAAGGGAGCAGCAGGGTATCTTTTGTCGATCGAGGTTGAGACCTCGGTTGACAATCAAATTCAGAATGTACCGGTAGTTAGAGAATTCGAGGAGGTATTCCCGGATGAAATACCTCGATTGCCTCCTCATAGGGAAATAGAATTTTCGATCGAACTTGTTCCTGGAGTTGGACCAATCTCCATTGCCCCGTATCGCATGGCACCTTTGGAACTGCGCGAGTTGAAGAAGCAGATAGAAGAGCTTTTGGCAAAGGAATTTATCAGACCGAGTACTTCCCCATGGGGTGCTCCAGCCATCTTGATTAAGAAGAAGGATGGAAGTTTACGTCTGTGTGTAGATTACCGCCAGCTGAACAAAGTAACGGTGAAGAATAAGTATCCGCTACCGAGGATCGACGATTTGATGGACCAGCTGAGAGGAGCCAGAGTCTTTTCCAAGATAGATTTACGATCGGGATACCATCAAATCCGGGTCAAACCGGAGGATATTCCGAAAACCGCTTTTAGGACTCGTTATGGGCACTACGAATATCAGGTGATCCCATTCGGACTTACGAATGCTCCAGCGGTATTCATGGACTACATGAACCGCATCTTCCGCCCCTTTCTTGATCAGTTTGTTATTGTGTTTATCGACGATATCCTGATTTACTCAGCTAATGAAGAGCTGCATGCGGAACATCTGAGGATTGTCTTGCAAATCTTGAAGGAGAAGCAGTTGTACGCGAAATGGTCGAAGTGCGAGTTTTGGCTCAAAGAGGTCCAGTTTCTGGGCCATGTCATTTCATCAGAAGGTATCGCGGTGGACCCCAGCAAAGTTGAAGCTGTCATGAATTGGGAACGACCCAAGACTGTCACTGAAGTAAGAAGTTTCTTAGGTTTGGCGGGATATTATCGAAGGTTTATCCAGAATTTCTCTCAGATAGTGCAACCTCTTACCCGTCTCACTCGGAAGGAAAAGCCTTTTGAGTGGACTGAAGCCTGTGAAGAATGTTTCTTGGAACTAAAGAGCAGATTGACGAGTGCTCCCGTACTCACGATTCCGGATCCTACTCAAAAGTTCGAAGTGTACTGTGATGCGTCGCTGAAAGGACTTGGATGCGTGTTGATGCAGGACCGTATGGCAGTAGCTTACGCATCTCGACAACTTAAGCCTCACGAAGAAAATTATCCTACGCACGATTTGGAGTTAGCAGCTATAGTGTTCGCACTTAAAATCTGGAGGCACCACTTGTATGGTTCGCAGTTTGACGTATTCAGCGATCATAAGAGTTTGAAGTACTTATTCGATCAGAAGGAGTTGAATATGCGGCAACGACGGTGGATGGAATTTCTGAAGGACTACGATTTTGAACTTAAATACCACCCAGGAAAGGCAAACGTGGTAGCTGACGCCCTGAGTAGGAAGACACTGCACACTGCAACTCTGATGATGGAAGAGCTGAAATTGTTTGAGGCCTTTCGAGACTTGAACTTATCGGTAGATGAGAGAGGGAATAGCATAAGATTGGGAAATATAAAAGTGGAGAATGAATTGATCAGTAGAATTAAGGAGGCTCAGAAAGATGAAGAGTTAGTCCGTGATTTGGTTGGCAACCAAGATGTTGTAAAGGATGAGAATGATGTTTGGAGATTTCAAGGACGGCTGGTTGTGCCGAATGAAGAGTTGAAACAAGAAGTTTTACAGGAGGCTCACAAGGGTAAGTACGCAGTTCATCCTGGATCCACGAAGATGTACCTTGATTTGAAGACCTCGTTTTGGTGGCCGGGTATGAAGCGTGATATTGCGGAGTATGTATCTCGATGCTTAACTTGTCAGAAGGTGAAGTACGAACATCAGAAACCGTCGGGACTCCTTCAACCTTTGGAGATTCCAGAATGGAAGTGGGACAGTATTGCGATGGATTTTGTAGTTGGACTTCCTCGGACGCGAGAAGGATATGATTCTATCTGGGTGATTGTCGATCGTTTAACGAAGTCAGCTCATTTCTTACGTGTTAGAACCACGTATGATACAGAGAGGCTTGCCAGAATCTATCTGCAGGAGATTGTGAAGCTGCACGGAGTTCCTACGAGTATTGTCAGTGATCGTGATCCCAAGTTTACATCTAAGTTTTGGGAATCCTTTCAAAGAGCATTAGGGACCCAATTGAGGTTGAGTACTGCTTATCATCCGCAGACCGATGGTCAGACGGAACGCACCATTCAAGCATTAGAGGACATGTTGCGAGCATGTGTTTTGGAGTTAGGAGGCAGCTGGGATAATTATCTTTCTTTGATTGAGTTCGCTTACAACAACAGTTACCACTCCAGCATTCAGATGGCACCGTATGAAGCTTTGTATGGGAGAAAATGCAGATCCCCTTTATGTTGGACTGAAGTAGGTGAGCGAAGTATGTTAGGACCTGATCTAATTCAAGAAACATCCGAACAGGTAAAGAAGATTCGGGAAAATATGCAGAGAGCTCAGGCCAGACAGAAGAGTTATTACGACAAGCGTCATAAGCCTCTATCTTTCGAAGTCGGAGACCATGTGTTCTTGAGAATCACTCCTACTTCGGGACTCGGAAGGAGAATGGGAGTAAAGAAGTTAAGTCCACGGTACTTAGGACCGTATCTGATTATGGACCGGATTGGAGAGTCTGCATACCGGTTGGCCTTACCACCCAATCTGTCAGGAATTCACAATGTATTTCATGTGTCACAGCTACAGAGGTATCTCTCTGATCCATCTCACGTGTTACAGCCGGAAGAAGTGGAACTCAAGGAAAATCTGACTTATCAAGTGCAACCGTTCCAAATTCTTGAAAGATCCGTCAAGCGACTCCGTTCTAAAGAGATTCCGTTGGTGAAAGTATTATGGAACAACAGATCGGCAGCTGAAGCCACTTGGGAGCGCGAGGACGACATTCAGAAACGCTATCCAGAACTGTTTAGCTCTTAAGTAAGTTTATTTTGCGGACAAAATTCCTATTTGGTGGGGAGAGTGTAACATCCCGCATGATTAGTAATATAAATACATAAGTACTATATGTTATAGATGTATGTGTAGATTTCGGATTTATGGTTTATGCGTGATGGCTTGCGAATTGTTTGACCTTTATCCTTGGATAAGACCAAGGTAATTAATTAAATTAAATCATAGGAGTATACATATGTAGACATGTGAATTTATTAAAATCATATGAGTAATGTGAGTGTGGGTTAGAAGGTGTAACATCCCGGGCGCTGACGAGGGCGGGGAGTGATCGCCGGTGCGCAAGGGCACGGACAAGGAGCGGCTCCTGGCAGGCTTCCAGCGATGGGGGTACATGAATGAATCGAATAACACCGGAAAGAGAGGGATTCCAGAGACTGTGCTGGTATGGGACAGTACAGTTGAGAATGGCTTATAAGAATTAATTGGTACTACCTATACTAACAAGATGCATCTACTTTTCGGTAGCCCGGATCGGAAGAACTCCACAGTTAAGCGTGCTTGACTTGGAGCAATTCTGGGATGGGTGACCTCCTGGGAAGTTTTCCCGGGAAGTGTGCGAGTGAGGACAAAGCACGCTGAAAAGTCTCGTGTTAGTGTGTGGGGACAGTCGTTAATCCTTGTAACATCCCGTATAATTAGTAAAATACCTAAGTACTATATGCTAGGTGTACATGTGTAGAATTCGGATGTATGGTTTATGTGTAATGGTTTGTGAATTGTTTGATCTTTATTTCTTGGATAAGACTAAGGTAGTTAATTAAATTAAATCATAGGAAGTTACATATGTAGGCATGTGAACTTGATCTTATGAGTAATGTGAGTGTGTGCTAGAAGGCATTAGTGTTTGGATGTGGGCTTGAGTGTGTATAGACTTGTTGCTTTTGGACTTGGGTGTTTGGATCCTTTGTGTGTGTGTGGCCAATGGCCCAAGGATGGCTCTTGGATCAAGCCAATTCAGCCCAAAATTGTAACCATTCTTATTTCCCCTAAGCCTTGCCCATTTAGGGTGTCTTGTGCATCAAGAAACAACCACTTGGCTTATGTTTTCCCTCTCTTTTATGCGCACAAGTAGATGGATTACACTTAGAAAAATCTGCCTAATTCCTTCAGGTTTGACCGCCACCTCACCTTGACCTTTGCACACTTGAGTTCAATTTTTATTTGCATGGAAGACACTTGGACCTTGAGCATGATTTTAGGCTGCATACTCCTCCATTTAGGCGCACATGGAGGGGCTTTGGGTGCAGATTTTTCTTATGACACAAACTGCCTAACTTGTTGACTTGGTGAACCACTTACACCCTCCATCATGACACTGTTTTGTGCAGATTTTTGGCAAGCCTTTTGCAGCCCATCATGAGCCAAAATCTGCCTTGTTTTCACATGCATCATAAGAGGATTTTTGCTGCATTTTCATCATTTTGTGCAGCTCCAAAATCTGAATTTGGGCTGTCACAAAACTGCACCCATGATGCACCTTTCTCCCCCTCATCATTGCGCACCAAGGCTGCCCAAGTGCAGATTTTTGGGCTGCCACATGGTTAGTTTCCTTGTTGACTTAGCTAAGCTCTTACATGTGCACATGACACTTCCTTTCCACTCCATTTTTGCGCATACCTTGGTCAATGATGCAGAAAATTTTCTGACTTAAGGACAGCCCCAAATCTGATCAAATCACACCTCCATCCTTGCATGTAAATAGAGTAAGCTAGAAGCAAACCTTGCTTGTTTCAGCCTTTTATGCAGCCCCATCATCTCATAGAAATCTGAATATTTCATGATAGTTAATCATAGCATTTTTCCCCTCACTTTCACTATATATGTGCGCATGGAGAGGGGGCTGCCTTCATGTGCAAGTGCAGCCAACTCCTCTCCAACTCCTCTTCTCCTCACTCCCTCACTCCCATAACCGAACCTACAAGCCTCCTTGGAGCTAGAAGACTTTGCTTAAGACAACTCCTTCCTTCCCTCACCTCAACCATACACCAAGCTAGTGCCAACCTAGTTCCTCACCTTGTTGCGCATAGGACCTCTTAGGAAGTGTGGACTTGTGTGTATCGAAGCTAGAAGGTGGTGTGATCCTTGACTTTGAAGGGTGTACTACAAGAGGTAGGCCTTGAACTTGAACTCTTTCTTAGTGTAGCCATGTATGTATGCTCAAATGACTCCTTGTATATGTGTTGCTTTAGATCCTTGCTTGAGCATGATTAAAGTATAAGTATGGAGCCATTTATGATGATTTGTATGCATGAGTTGTAGAGTAAAAGTCTCATGATCATGTTTAAAATGATATGCCACTGTTTTGTATAATTAGGCCACTGTTTTAAAGAATAAATGTGCCACTGTTTCGGTTTGATGTGCCACTGTTTTGGAGATGTAATGCCACTGTTTCGGTCCCTCAAAATCACAATTTTAAGCCACTGTTTCTGCACATTTTATGCCACTGTTTCTGCACTTAAAAGCCACTGTTTCTGCACATTTTAAGCCACTGTTTCTGCACATTTTATGCCACTGTCTCTGCACTTAAAAGCCACTGTTTCTGCACATTTTATGCCACTGTTTCTGCACTTAAAAGCCACTGTTTCTGCACATTACATGCCACTGTTTCTGCACATATATGTCACTGTTTTAGTGCTCCTTAAGCCACTGTCTTAGCCTTGAAATGCCACTGTTTCCATGCATAAAATGCCACTGTTTTAGTCCTTCTATGCCACTGTTCGTATGTATAAAATGCCACTGTTTTGGAAGTTCAAAGTGCCACTGTTTCTGTTTTAAAAATGCCACTGTTTCTGTTTTAAAAACGCCACTGTTTCTGTTTTGAAAACGTTTAAAACGTCACTGTTTTGGCTGCTGTAAACACTGCCGTATGCTCACTGTTTTGCTGCTGTATGCTCACTGTTTTGCTGCTGTATGTTCACTGTTTTGGCTGCTGTAAACACTGCTGTATGCTCACTGTTTTGCTGCTGTATGCTCACTGTTTTGCTGCTGTATGTCCACTGTTTTGGCTGCTGTAAACACTGCTGTATGCTCACTGTTTTTCTGCTGTATGCTCACTGTTTTGCTGCTGTAGATGCTCACTGTTTTGCTGCTGTAAACACTGCTGTATGCTCACTGTTTTGCTGCTGTAAGCCACTGCTGTATGCTCTCTGTTCTGCTGTAAATAGCCACTGTAAATGATTAGTTTTAATTGATTTAGGTGCGCTTAAGAAGTGAGAATATTTCGCTGCCGTTGGTAATATTTAAGGAAAGCTAAGGTAAGTGTCAGGCGATGATGCCTAATGTGACTATTGACTACTGGTATAGAATTATAACATGATGCTCCATATGCCGTAAAAATATTATGTTCCATTATAATGAAAGGAAACTGCCAAAAATGTGCCGTGATGGCTATATGACTATGAGGTAAAGACGTTATGTGGCAGCATAACGCATATGAAAGGTATATAAGCATGCATCTTACATTATACCGCATTTTTACGCTTTGTGTGTGAAAGCATAGCATGTCATGCATGTAACAAGATCATATAGGCCTTGTTTTAGAATAGTTATGTACAGGACCATGTGTTTGAGCAAGCATCATATAGGCATCCCCAAGGTACTGGGGTATGGGACACTTGGCATCAGTCCGCATAGGCCCACAGATGGAATCCACATGGAGCTCAGGTGCCAAGGGATATTTGATTCCACTGTGAAGTGCGCGCACGACGGTGCTAAAAGCGCAAAGGAAAGGCGTTATATACGCAATATATGAATATGATTAAATGAAAAGGAACAAGTATATGTTGAAGTGACTGTTTATGATTTTGTGCCTAGTTAATACTGTTATATTACTGGTTTTATTGCCACACTACTGGGATTATTCTCACCCCTTCGGGGCTGCTATTTTCCTAAATGGCAGGAGGACATAAAAGCACTTGAAGACATGATGTGTGCTGTTGATTGCTGATGCGTGGATTACCATTGTTGCTGTTTGTTTAAACTGGATAACTGTAATGATTAATGTTTTGGTACTTTTGGATGACTGTAGTCTTCATCATGTTTAGCTTGAACTTTTACGAGAGGACTA
>JAVKPL010004781.1:0-22666 GCA_032173675.1 Gastrolobium villosum
AAGATCTCCAATTTTAAATGTTTTGTCTTTGTACGGTACATGTTACTACTTAGAAGTGTCATTTCTTCTTAACTAATCATTTGATGCGAAGATTAATTCACTAACCAAGCACATCACATACTTGCATTATATACATACCTTACCTTAATTACCTTACTCAATCAAATCATAGATAGTATTCAATAATTATAAGTTTTCAGTAGTTAAATAAGTAAAACAGAGCACATTAAATTCTAAATTTCAACGAGGAGAATCTTCAACAAATCAAAAAAACTTCTATCCTTCTTTTCATACATATCATGGTAAGTGGTACCTCTCATACAGTTCGTCAAACACCTATGAGGAAACTTCCTCGAGCTTTCCGTTGTCCTAGGTACCTCGGATGTAATTGACTTCACTGATCAGAGGATCCATTAATCATGATATGAACTTTGAATCAACGACACATATTACAATCTAGAAACAATCATCAAACATAACCCACCAAAACAGACCAAGCTTTCCTAAATCGAGTTCACAATAATCACATTTAAAGTTCCTAGCGGTGCAAATTTGCGTTCTAGGGACTATTAATTTTTTTTACAGTACGAGACTTCATGCATGAACAACAACGAATTCAAAGTTCCTTAGTCGAATGGCTAATCACAACCATACAAGCAGCAATACATCTATTCAATGAGAACATTTCAAAAATAATAATAATATCTCATGATGTATTTAAACATTTAAAAACAAATATCAGACTTTTAAACATGGGGTTTACAGCAGGGTATTTAAGTCACAGGTCGAATATTATTTCGATTAAACAACAATTAAACAAAAGCAGGTGCTCGTGTCAAATTCAACTCTTAAATCACATACTCAGCTTTTAAGTTAAACGTCCAAAGAACTATGTAAGTATAACAAGAGAGTTCCAGCCAGTAACTAGCTCTAGGGACATATCCATAAATAACTTGCAGTTCCCAACAGTTATGAGCAGAAGGTAAAGAAGATTCATATTAATTTATATCTAGAAGTTTGAATCCTCATGCAATTAGATCAAGATAATAGTTCATCCTAGCCTTTAACATAAAACAAGAAAATTATAGATCCACTATTTCCCCATTAATAGTTCAATCAAATCATGCAAGGGGTAGGTGCGATTTAAGGATTAATGTTCATGGTAAAATGTACATGTAGTTTTCTTTTTTTAAACGTGTCATATATACTCATTTATGTCGGTCATTTCTAACAGTGTTATTTTCATGCTAATAGGGTCACGATTGCAAAATGGTTCAAGTTTAAAGTGGAGAACATCTTCTTCTTAATTTTGACACCAAAAGTATGTTCGAAAAATGCACAACATGTTGGTTTGATTAATCATTTCTTTATGGCAGTACTAAACTAGAGAGATTACAACAACACAGATTTAGTCATCCAATTTCACCTACAACTCCCATTGCTAAAAATACAGTCACCATCATCTTCTTTTGAAAATAAGTCAAATACGGGTATATTAGGTCGTCAACAAAAGCAATACTCAACACGTTCAACACTAATGGCTTTTACATACCCTTTGATAGACAAATTCATGAGAGAAACTATAAAAGTTTATGAATGTTAGCAATCAAGCATTTAATGGATTTGCTTACTTCAACAATGAACTTAAATAAAAATCGGTTTGTATTGTTAATAGACTTGCAATAAATAAAATTTAGGATATACATTCTATCAAAATTCTGTTGTATAAATACACACAAGTAAAATAGGATCACATTGCTCAACATTTTCAGTTGTAGTTCACTCAACAATAAAACCGAACCATGCAGCTAAAGAAAAACATTACATGTGACTAGGTGTTCGACGATTTAAACAAAGTACTGATCAGGAATAGGGAACCCGAATTGACCAAATTAATATGATGGTGTTCATAGAGTAAACCAAACTTAGAATCCCATGTACCAGCATACATCAAATCTCCGAACCCATAATGTAATAAAACTTACAGACATGAGCTCATAATAGTCAAAGCTTATAAACAGTCACATTTCAATATCCCTATTTAATTCAATTGTATCATTAGTCCAGATTATCCATACCCATACACAATTAAACAAAAATTTTAGTAGCCAGTTGGAACCTTCTGGTGCTTACTCGAATATTAATTTTAGCAAAGTGTCAATCATAATAAAACAAGCCAAATAATATATAGCTCCATGTAATTACAATTTACCTATTTAGTCCACTGTATTCTAAATTCAATTCAGATAACCTTTCTTTAATTGTGTATTCAGTTCCAATATAATGTTAGAAATTTAGACTGACAAAATCAAACAATCCCCATATAAAAACCGTTACTATAAGCAGAGACAATAAATTTATATGCAAGTCTAAAAGTTGTCAAAATCACATAAGGCAATCCAATACGTATGAAGTAAAATGACAAGCATCAATCACAAGAAGGACAGGGAGATAGGAGTCAAGTACCCTACCCTACATATCGCCACTTTAGTTTACAGCTTCTTTCTCAAGAATGATGTCTGGTGCCAATTCACCATTAGAAGATTTGTAACGGCAGTGGACCCGTATGTTTAAGTCTTAATTAACTCCTATTCTACTCTCTCAAGGTATTAACTGGATCTACTTAGACAGATGATCTATCCCTACATAATTTGTCTCCGCACAGTTTTAAGGTCAAGCAATAAGTCTTCTTAATGCTAGTTACCTACATTAATTATCACGGTTATATCACAGCTACAATTTTAACAGCTTTTATTTATTACGCTTTTTACGGTTTTAAATGCTCGTGTAATAAACGGAAAAAGTTTACTCGTATTTTTATAAAATGAATTACTGTGATAGTAACTGCGCTTAATATCATAATTATTGTTAACAATACCGGTGTACATCGGGCTATTACACCTAACACTTCACTACCCAAAATACAACTTACACATAATCTAATGTAGGCTCTAGGCCCTTCCATTATGCATATTCATTAATCAATGCATCAATTACAATATTTCACAATTCCATTGCCATTCAAACCTCAAATGGCCAATTTTTCATCTCAAGTCTTCCAATGCCTCATAATACAACATATGTGGTCATGGACAAGTCCCATGCTCACTAAAATACCAATGTAATCAAAAGGAATAAAGTATACATGAATTACAAAGACTTAGCATATAATTATGAACACCCAAAAGCATGGCAATGTCAACATGCAATATGTTCATAACCTAAGTCCAAAATACTAAACACTATGCTATGTGCATTATATATGCTCCTCTAAAATGTCATGCTCTCCATATGCACATCATCCTCAACTCATCCACTAAGCGGGTCTCTTGCCCGAAGATCCTCTATGCTCACTATAACCTGAAATGATGTCCCCAAACGCATGATGAGATATACAAATATATCTCAATAAACCAAGGGTACTAGAGGATCACTCCACCCCATGGCTCACTCAATGTGCAACAAATAACATCATGTAAAATGCATAACATACAAAATAACACATAACTGGGCTCACATCCATACAAGGATTCCATTCAAGGACCCCATCATATAACTCACAGGAAGTTTCCTGGTGCCTCTCCCATGGATGAGATTCTAGTCTATGCATTTCAGTTTTGAAAGAACTCCATTCAACAAGTAGCTTACTCAACATACGATCGACGAAAAGATTATCAAACATATCATATTTATCGTCTTTTAACTTGTTTCTCATGTTCTCAAGTTCAATTAATTGAGAGGTGATACTTAAATTCATATTAAATTTGAATTCCAAGAACTTCACTCCTAGGAGAGTTTTGGTGTGCCCCTCTTGTTTTTGGTATTGAGTATTCAAGTAATATCATATCTCTTTCACATTCTTATACTCACTTTAAGTTATAGTTAGACGAGGTTTTAGAGAATTTAGCAAATAATCATAACAAAAACTTTATCTTTGTTCTATTGATATTCATCCACATCTTCAATGGTAGATGTAAAATCACTTAATACAGTATAGAATATTCACGTTCTTTCATATGAAATTGAAGATGTAATTTCCAACCATAAAACTCATTAACATCAAATAATTGCAGCTTTATAATATCATAGGAACTACGTTTAGCCATTTTTTTTTTTGGTAAAAGACGTTTAGCCATTTTTAATTAGAGTTAAAAGTTAGAAACAGTGCACATTAATTGAGAGGTGATACTTGAATTCATATTAAATTTGAATTCAAAGAAGAGAGTTTTGGAGTGCCCCTCTTGTTTTTGGAATTGAGTATTCAAGTAATCTCATATCTCTTTCGCCTTCTTATACTCACTTTAAGTTATAGTTAGACGGGGTTTTAGAGAATTTAGCAAATAATCATAACAAAAACTTTATCTTTGTCCCATTGATATTCATCCATATATTCAATTGTAGATGTAAAATCACGTAATACAATATATAATATTCACGTTCTTTCATACGAAATTGAAGATGTAATTTCCAACCATAAAACTCAGTAACATCAAATAATTGTAGCTTTATAATATCATAGGAACTACGTTTAGCCATTTTTAATTAGAGTTAAGAGTCAGAAACAGTGCACATTGTAGTCTACAAAATATTCTATTTTGCATGAAAATGTACCTGAAATTTTAGATGACCATATCTCTTGCGTCTGATCTCTGTTTAAGGCAACTAACCAGTCAAAATGATTGTCTCAACGAGTAGAACAAAACTTAGTAGGTTTCATTCCTAAAAATGCCTGAAATTTCTGAGATCTGGACAAAAAAGTTACATTTGTAGTATCTTCAAACTTGGATCCCAACAAATCCTTCCCTCGAATTGTGAAAGTGATTAAACATGAGTTTCCCTCGATGAAATCTTCAAATAGACACCTTACTTGCTCAAATCCAACACCAAAACTAATATTTCAAGATTGTTGGAGGTTATAAATTTGAGAGAGAGAAATTTAGAAGTGTTTGAAATAGTATTAGACTAAGAGACATCAAATTTGAAATGAATGTTTATTATATCCAATAATAGGCTCTTAATCATTCTTGTTTAAATAATAAAATAAAATTATTATAATTAAACAAAATTATCCTATAAAAATTAGGGAGTTATGACATTTATTCTTATAAATTACATTATTTTTGAATTCACCTTAACATTATTTATAACATTGAATATTAATTCAATTCAAAATAACTTATTTACATAGATCAAAATTCAATAATCCACATACAATTTTTGGGGCATTACAAGAGTTGAGCTTTGAACCTCTAGCACCCTAAGCGAGAAACATACCAGAAGACCGAATGGCTAGTCTGAAAGTAACTTAACAAAATTTTATTTGTTGACAAACATTTATTGAAGAAAACCCCACCCTTCTTTCATAAAATGGCCCTAAACCATAGTGTGACGGAGTAACTTTACGCATAGCAATGGCAAGAGCGGCTTTCCTTCACTTGCTGCGGTCACAGAGCAGTCCTCACTTTTCAACAAACACTCCTTCAGGTTCTCTTATTCTTTCTCTTCCTGCTTCTTCTGGGTTTTCAAAATTACCTTAAAGGACCCTCATTTCCTTACCCAAAAAAGTCTTGATCTTTAAAAGATCACTTTGTGGATCCTTTCTTTTTATGATATCACAAGAATCGGGTATTGGGCACTATCGGGTTTTACCATTAATTAAATTTCGAAATTTGATTCTTTTGGTTACTGAGAAGAAAATGAGTGTTCTTGGACAAGGTGGGTGTGAGGAATTTAGCTTCATATGGAGGATGTGCTGGTCAATTGTAGAAACTTGATAGGCTAGCTGGACAGTTTACAAGATTATACAATTTTGAACAACATGAATCAGAATTTAAATCTATTACACATATGGGTTTGGACCAGTTTCTCATATTCCATCGAAATTTATTCTAAAATTGTAGTTGAGTTGTTGACCAAGTATTGGAAAGTAGATCATTATTATGAACAATCTCACTCCAAATGAATACCTTAGTTCGATTGAAGTCAAGTTATCATTTGATGCTTCTTGCTGATGTCTGAATTCAAAAACTGTTGGCGTAGTATCTGATGTTAGCTTATTATTATTATTTTTTTGGTTTTTGTTTTGCAATTGTTTGTAAATTTGTTTTCTGCATTTGGCCTACTGAGTACTGAGGGCGGAAAGAAATGCTCTGTCAGGCGTATATTACACCTTTGATTGACTAAAATAATAAGTTAGATGAATTTTTTTTTTTTTTTTGATAACAAGATGAAATTTTCATTAACCTTGGAAATGATTATTTGCTGAGAAAATGAATGAAACAAATAAGAGGTTGTTTTCATCATCAAAGAAATTTGATTAGAAAGAAGAGAGAGGAATTTCAACAAAAAGGAGGATAAGAAATCCTGCAAAGAATAAAGAGCAAAATACATCAAGAGGAAATAAAGTAATTGTAGGAAGGCTTCCCAATAGCAACTCTTGAAACAGCCATTAGTGAAGCATCATTGCTTCGGTTAATTTTCCAGTTTATTGTACTTTTTTTTTTTTTTGGAAATATTCCAATCGGTTCATTGTTTCGCAACTAATCCGATTCGGGGCGGGTCTAAGATTAAGGCTTTAAACCCCTCCCAAAGGTGGTACTGGGGAGATTTGAACACATGCTCCCACCTGTTTATTGTACTTTTCTTCTTCTTCTAATTTGTCTGAAATACTGTATCAGCTGTAATTGTCTCTGGAAAAAATATATAAAAATCTGATTATTCTGACCAAAGTCATTGTTCCTGGTGTTATTTCTGTATTTGAGTAGAAGATCCTTATCAATGACTTCTTCTAACTATCCTGGTCTATCAATAGTATGCTTCCCTTAGATCTTCACTTTGTAGTAGATATCCTGATTCAGAGACTTCTGACTGCATATCTGTATATTATTTACTGTAACGGAAGGGAAGAAGCATTAGAAAATCTTATTATTTGTCAAGGAGTTTTTTCCTTATGAAGAATTGATTCAATGTTCCATCATATATATATATATATATATATATATATATATATATATATATATATATATATAAAGAACCAATTCAACCCAACAACTTAAGCTCTTGGGTGAGGTCACATTAATGGTTTTATATATTTCAACACGCCCCCTCACACGAGAGCCCACTGGGCTTGAACGGTGGACAATGCACAGGCCCACCTACCTGTGCGAACAAAGAAATTCCACTTGAAAGAAAGTGGGGGGTGGTGAGGTTCGAACCCGGTACGCCGAGGCTCTGATACCATGTAAAGAACCAATTCAACCCAAAAGCTTAAGCTGGTGGGGAGGGTTTTTTAATGATTTTATATATTTCAATAATATATATATATATATATATATATATTACGTTCTATTTGTTCAATATGCTAAACTTACAATTTCTAGTTTATTTCTCCCAGTTATTCAAGTATTAGAGGTGTTCATTGCCCATGTTGGCTTGATTTTGAGGCTAATAAAACTTGAACCAAACTGACGTCTAGTGATCCAAAAGTTTTAGAAACCAATCTGAACCATTGGATCTTGTGGAACTGACTCAATCAAATCATGGTCTTACTGTCTTAGTTTGATTTGATTCCAAGCCATGGTTCATTGTTTTTTCAGTTCTTGCCAAATTGTAATACTCTGTCAACTATAACAACTAATTTACCATCAAAAGACATATAAAAGTTGTACGTAGCATAAACTGACAAGTTCACTCAAACTTCATATTAGCATCTTGTAAAGAACCTTGGGATACACCACCCCAAAAGCTAGCTCAAAGGGTGAGAGTGCCCAAGGAGTTATAAACTCCACATTAGTTGTTCATCCAACAATGTGGGATTATATATCTCAACACGCCACCTCACACGAGAGCCCATTGGGTTTGAAGAGTGGATAATGCAACAGGTCCAGCTTACCTGTGCTAAGAAATTACACAAGAGAAAGTGGGGGACGGCGAGGCTCTGATACCATGTAAAGAACTTTGGGATACACCACCCCAAAAGCTAGCTCAAAGGGTGGGAGTGCCCAAGGCCTTATAAACTCCACATTAGTTGCACATACAACCAATGTGGGACTATATATCTCAACACGCCCCCTCACACGAGTGCCCATTGGGCTTGAAGAGTGGATAATGTAACAGGCCCAACCTACCTGTGCTAAGAGAGTCCACAAGAGAAAGTGGGGGACGACGAGGCTCTGATACCATGTAAAGAACCTTGGGATACACCACCCCAAATGCTAGCTCAAAGGGTGGGAGTGCCCAAGGACTTATAAACTCCACATTAGTTGTTCATCCAACCAATGTGGGATTATATATCTCAACACATCTAATAAATAATTCTGAACACCCATAATCTGGAGATTAAAAGTGTTAGCTTATACTTTTTTTTGAAGCAGATTATGACACGTCACTCATTCTATTTAATTAGTTTCTGTATACGTGTACATACAGTAACTAATTTTTGTTGTAACTGTTTTGGTTAGAGTTTGTGAGTCTTCTTCTAGAGTCTTCTCTTTACAGTACTTATATATATGTGTTACTGTAGATACATTTCAGATGGAACCTTTCAGATAATGAAATTCATTCATCTTAGTTCGTTGGTTTCTGATATGGTATCAGAGCTCTGAAGAGAGCTCTGGTATCGCGCATTGATCTCACTTGTTTTCTCTTTGTTCTTCAAAGTTCAGTTTCTTCTTTTCATCTCAATTTCTTGGATTATTTTTCAATGGCGGTCCAGAGTCCTCTTCCGGATCATTTGTTGAATCCTTCGAACCCTTTGTAACTCCATCCGAACGAGAATCCTTCAATGGCTCTTGTTTCTCCTCCTCTCAATGGACGTAACTATCACACTTGGTTACGAGCTATGAAGATGGCGTTATTGTCGAAAAACAAGATTTGTTTTGTAAATGGAGCTTTTCCAGCACCAGAAGCTCTCGATCCTCTGTTTCCAGCTTGGGAGCGTTGCAACACTATGGTGTTGTCTTGGATTCAAAGATCTATTGATGAATCGATTTCAAAATTGATTTTATGGATCGAACATGCATCTGATGTATGGCGAGATCTATCTGAACGTTTCTCTCAATCCGATGTATTTAGGGTTGCAGATCTACAAGAAGAGATCCATCGACTTCAACAAGGAAGCAGAGGCGTGGGTGAATATTTCACCGAGATGAAGACACTGTGGGATGAATTGGACAACCTCAATCCGCTGCCAAAATGTTACTGTGGAGCTCTAGAAGAAATACGAAAAGCAAGGGAACGTGATCAGGTGATCCGTTTCTTGAAAGGTCTGAATGACCAATTTTCCTCTGTTCGTTCGCAAATCATGCTGATCGAACCTCTTCCAAACATGAATAAGGCGTTCTCTCTTGTTACTCAACAAGAACGCTAGCTGAATTCTAAGATTCATGTAGATACTGCTGTGGAGTCAAAGGCTTACTCAGTGGATCAGAATCGTCGAACAGGAAATTTTAATAGCAAGGCTAAAGGTCCAAAAGGGCGAGGGACTAAGCTGTGTACACATTGTGGAAGAACAAACCACACAGTGGATACATGCTACATGAAGCATGGATATCCACCAGGTTTCAAATCGAAACCCAAAGGTGCTTCTGTGAATGCTGCTGTTAATGGTGGAGAAGGTGAACTGCAAGATCCAGTAAGCATGATTCAGCAGCAACACAAGAGCATATTAGATATGCTACAACGGTCTCAGATTCAGGAGAAAGAAGACAATTCCAGCAATCATGCTATCAATATGGTTCAGGCACCTTCAGCAACAGCTTTCGCTACTCCTGAATGTTCACAGAGTTCTGGTAAGACAGACATCAATTGGATTCTCGATACAGGTGCAACAGATCACATTTGTTGCATTTCATCTCTTTTTGTTTCATTAAATGAAATAAAACCAATTTCAATTACTTTGCCTAATGGTTCGAATGTTATAGCTCAATATACTGGATCTGTTGAGTTGTCATCAAACTTGGTTTTGCATGATGTGCTGTTTGTCCCAGGCTTCTGTGTCAATTTGATTTCAGTTGGCAAACTGATTCAATCTCTTGATTGTGAACTGATATTTCGTGCGTCTGTTTGTTGGATCAAACAGATCAAATCACAACAAGTGATTGGTTCAGCTAAATTGCAAAGTGGACTCTTCTTGTTGTAATGTTGCAGTAACAAGAAGACAAAGGAAGATGTAGCAGATACATGCAATAATGGATATGTAAATAACACATTGGCAGATGCTTCTAGGTTATGGCATCTACGTTTAGGACACACTTCTGATTCTGTTTTGAAAACAATGTGTAGAAAATTTCCTTTTATCAATTGTCGAAGTACTTGTTCTCCTTGTGATATATGTCATATGGCAAAGCAAAGGAAGCTGCCTTACAATGTAAGCACCAGTAGAGCTCTTAAAGCTTTTGATCTCATCCATGTAGACATATGGGGACCATTTTCTGTTCCATCTATTACTGGACACAAATACTTCCTCACTGTTGTTGATGATTATTCAAGATTTACTTGGGTACTTTTAATGCATAATAAAGGAGAAACTAGATTGCATTTACAGAATTTCATTACTTTGGTCAAAAATCAGTTTGGCACTTCAATCAAAACAATTAGAAGTGACAATGGACAAGAGTTCTTAATGAATGAGTTCTATGCTTCTAAAGGGATCATTCATCAAACTTCCTGTGTAGAGTGTCCTCAACAGAATGGTATAGTGGAAAGGAAACACTAGCATCTCCTTAATATTGCTCGAGCCTTAATGTTCCAAGCAAAGACACCATTAAATTTCTGGTCTTTTTCAGTGTTGCATGCAGTTCATCTCCTGAATCGACTAAGTAGTCCTATATTGCAGAGTAGCACCCCGTATGAACTCCTATATCAGTCTCCACCAGTATTGATTCACTTGAAGGTTTTTGGGTGCTTATGCTTTGCTAGCACTCTTTCATCCAACAGAAATAAGTTCAGTACAAGAGCAAGAAGATGCATATTTCTCGGGTACAGAGATGGCATAAAGGGATATGTATTGTATGACCTGACCTCTCATAATGTCTTTGTTTCTCGCAATGTTGTTTTTCATGAGCTTTATTTTCCCTTTTCTGATTGTGGTAATAAGGCCTCATGTGAAGAAACACCTGTCATGCCCATTTCTTGTGATAATTTGGAAGAAAACACCATTGCACCGACACCCCAGTCTATTCTGAACAGTGATGATAACTGTGACACCAACCCACTTTTATCAGAACACAGCTCACCTACTACTCCATCCCATCCTACACTACAAGACCCTCCTATTTTACCTAATACTTTGACCCATCCTACACTTCAAAATCCTCCCATTTCACCTACTCCTAACACATCACCCCTATCTGTTACCTTACCCACTACTACAACACATTCACCTCTATCTGTCACCTTACCCACTACCCGTACCCATTACCCTACTCCTAATACACATAACCCAGTTCCTAGGAAATCTAATAGAACCAGAAAACCTCCACCCTATTTACAGGATTTCCATTGCACTCTTACATCCACCACAAACTATCCTCTATCCTCCGTTCTATCCTATGATAGATGTCCTCCTCACCACAAAACCTTATGCTTCAATCTTCAAACCATTCCAGAACCTCAGTCTTATTATGAGGCCATCAAAGATTAGCGTTGGCAGGATGCCATGAATGCTGAAATCTCAGCTTTGGAGCACAACCATACATGGATGCTCACTGATCTACCTCCTGGGAAACATCCCATCGGTTGCAAATGGGTTTTTAAAGTGAAATATCATGCCAATGGAACTGTTGAACGCTATAAGGCTCGCTTAGTTGCTAAAGGGTACACTCGACTTGAAGGGGTTGATTTCCTTGACACCTTTTCTCCAGTTGCCAAGATAACAACAATTCGCACACTGCTGACTGTTGCTACTGCTAGAGGTTGGATCTTGGAACAGTTAGATGTTAACAATGTATTTCTTCATGGTGATTTAGATGAAGAGGTCTACATGAAAATGCCTCCTGGATTCAATTCTTCGATGCCCAACAAGGTTTGCAAGTTGCAAAAATCATTGTATGGCTTGAAACAAGCAAGCCGGCAATGGTATTCCAAACTCACCTCTGCCTTACTTTCAATTGGGTATAAACAGTCAGAGGCTGATCATTCTCTCCTGATCAAGACATCAGCAGACTCCTTCACTGCTCTCTTGATATATGTTGATGACATAGTATTGACAGGCAATGACAGACAGGAAATTTTAAAGGTTAAAAAGTTCCTTGATAATCAATTTTGTATTAAGGACTTGGGTGAATTGCATTATTTTCTTGGTCTAGAGATTGTTCGTACCAAGGAAGGCTTAACTGTTAATCAAAGGAAATATGCATTGGAATTGGTCAGTGATGCTGGACTCTTGGGTGCAAAACCTAGTTCCACTCCCATGGAACCTGGGATAAAGTTAGAGAAAGATAAAGGGGATCCTTGTTTGGATGCCTCAGCTTATAGAAGATTGGTGGGAAGACTACTTTATCTCACCACAACTAGACCAGACATATGCTATGCAGTTCAACAGTTGAGCCAATATGTTAGCAGCCCCACAGAACTGCACATGCAAGCAGCTGTCAGGGTTCTTCGGTTCTTGAAGGGAACACCAGGTCGTGGCTTATTCTTCAGTTCTGAAAATAATTTACAGATCTCTGCCTTCTCAGATTCAGACTGGGCTACTTGCCCAGACACAAGGAGATCCATTACTGGTTACTGTGTTTTCATTGGCTCTTCCTTGGTTGTATGGCGCTCAAAGAAACAAAGCACGGTCTCTCGATCTTCCTCAGAAGCTGAATATAGGGCTTTGGCTAGCTTGGCTTGTGAATTGCAATGGATGAAGTTTTTACTTACTGATCTTCATGTTAGCATTTCTAAACCGATGGCAGTATTTTGTGATAATAGATCGGCAATCTATTTAGCTCATAATCCTAGCTTTCATGAGCGATCAAAACACATAGAAATCGATTGCCACATTGTAAGGGAGAAAATCAACAGTGGCTTGATTCATTTGCTGCCCATTACCTCCATAAATCAAATTGCAGATCCTTTCACAAAGGCTCTACCTCCTCGATCCTTCAAGACATTGGTTGACAAGCTGGGACTTGTAGACATACACCTCCCACCTTGAGGGGGGATATTATGACACGTCACTCATTCTATTTAATTAGTTTCTGTATACGTGTACATACAGTAACTAATTTTTGTTGTAACTGTTTTGGTTAGAGTTTGTTAGAGTCTTCTTCTAGAGTCTTCTCTTTACAGTACTTATATATATGTGTTACTGTAGATACATTTCAGATTGAACCTTTCAGATGATGAAATTCATTCATCTTAGTTCGTTGGTTTCTGATACAGAGGGAAAATAAAAACTACAAAATACAGATGCGTGGGCTAGAAATGCCCATGGAGTCTCTAGCTAACAAAACATGACAAGCTAGTGGTGGTTCAAAAAACAAATGGTCATCCCAGTCTTGGAAGTGGTAGCTGTAAGACGCCATCCAGTCTGCCACTGCATTCCCTTCTCGGAATGAATGGGTGATGATCGTATTCCAATCTTCCTGAAGAAGGTGACGGATCCTGTTAACAATAGAAAAGAGTGGGTGGTTTTGTTGGCAACCTTTGTTGATAAGAGTGACAGCTACCAAGGAGTCACCCTCTATGCAAACATTATTGAATCCCAGTCTTTTAGCATGCTGGATCCCTTCAAGAAAGGCTCTAAGTTCAGCTGTTAAAGAGCTACCAAGACCCAGTCTCCCACAAAAGCCCAGAATCCACTTGCCCGTGTCGTCCCTGATGACTCCACCATAGCTGGAACTCTTCCCTTCCTGGACAGAGGAGCCATCCACATTTACTTTAGTCCAACCACTGAACGGGTGCTGCCAGCAAATCTGGTGCTCCATCCTATTCGGCTTGGCTAACCCATTTGAGCTAAGGAGACTTTTAGCTGTTAGAAAATGATAGACATGATTATGGATCTCAAAAGAAAGTTGCCTCAAATGCAAAGTTTTTTTATCGAAGACGAGTGTATTCCTTGCTTTCCATATGTGCCAGCAAGTGACTCCAAATACGATATGCCAGTAGTGGGATTGGTTTGCAGTCTCGAGATTTTCATCGAACCAGCTTTGGACGAGTTGGCTGAAGAAAGAGTTATCCGTTTTTAAGCCCATACCATACCAAATAACTTTACTAGAGTCGCAGTCCCTCAGAAGGTGAAGCACTGTTTCTTCTTGCATGTGACATCTAGGGCACATTGCTGAGTTGGTGAGTTTACGTTGTAGTCGTCTAGCATTTGTTAATAGGATTTCGCTCTTTGCTTGCCAGAGGAAGAATTGAATGCGAAGGGGCCCATTCCAACTCCAAAGCACGTTCCAAAGATCACTCATGAACCAAAGATCACTCATTTAATGGACTTATTGGTTCCTCACATGTAATGCTCTCTTGAAGAAACGCCTCTTCTATGGTGTTTCAAATGTACTGAAAATTTTCATTGCTAATTTACCATTTTCTTCTTTCCAGTCTTATTGTAAAGTTCCTTTTCTATTCAGTACTTTGGAGTTTGAACTATGTTGTGTTTCTAATGTTTCTAATTTAGCAAAACTAAATTAGTTATGTTCTTAAATGTGTATAGAGTTCTTACTTGGATTTTTTTTCCTGCATTGTAAGCTGGTTAGAATGCCAATGATGTTTAAGTATGTTTTTATGTAAAAAAAATACCTATTAATATTTTTTGTATATATTTGTTTCCATGGTTCAGCATATCATTGTTTTAGGTCCTTGACTCGTGGACGGCCCGTAAGTGCTAATGCAATTTTTGAAGCATCCTCCCAACTTGCTGTTTTCCGAAGAAGATGGGCATCTCAAGTCACAACTACAGAGGAAGACAACAAGATTAGCATTGGACCTCGAAGTGCAGGACAATCTGGGGAAGGTGACAAGGAAACTGGAGTTGTTTATCACGGTCCGATCTCAACTACCATAAAGAAAGTAAAACTTCTGTCTCTCTCGACTTGCTGCCTCTCGGCGTCTCTAGGTCCTGTCA
This sequence comes from Gastrolobium villosum, assembly GCA_032173675.1. Classification (NCBI taxonomy): domain Eukaryota; kingdom Viridiplantae; phylum Streptophyta; class Magnoliopsida; order Fabales; family Fabaceae; genus Gastrolobium; species Gastrolobium villosum. The sequence continues at coordinate 15,053 of JAVKPL010004781.1, forward strand.
TAACCTTCATGACATCACCTGATATGAATGTCATCCTGAAGGGTGCAGTGGCATCATCTGTGATATTCTTTAGTGCTACTACAACTGCTGCCCTTCACTGGTTCGTTAGCCCATACATTCACAAACTCCGGTGGCAACCAGGTTCAGACACCTTTGAGGTGGAGATGATATCCTGGCTGGCAATTCCTTACACAAAGACTATTAAGTTTGCTGATATTCGACCAGCAGAAACCAATAGGCCTTTTGTGACATTTAAGGCTAATGGGACTTTTTACTTTGTGGACGCGGAACACTGCCACAATAAGGAACTTTTGGCTAGACTCACCACATAAAGTAACTCATGAATCAGCTATAAAAAACTTGTGATTTGAGACATACTTTGGTATGAGATCTCGGGTATTTTACTGTTAGGATGGATAGAGTAAGCTGGAACCTTGTCTAAATTTCAGTCTCTGATTGGAATTTTACTCTCTTGAGATTTAATCTGTTTTGTTGTGATAGCATAAACTATTCAGGTTTGATTAATAAAATCTCTGTTGTGTCATTTTGCAGCATCATAGTACTGGGAGTATTTGATACAAATTCAGGATTTGTAGTCTTGTCAAAATTATTATTGATGTTGCAGTATTTATTTAGTGTTCTTTTGGTGTAAGTTACATGTACTAGTTTTATATACTATATATCATTTTACATTGGTGTAAGTTACAATTTGAGTCATAGCTATTGATCTTATTTATATCTACTGCCTCTAATTTTTTTTTTTTTTTTTTGGTGAACCTAATCCAAGAAGCAATTAGGTCAATACAAAAAGGGTTCATGAGATACCTCCACTAATTGCTATGTCTATGATTGCTCTGAATTTGATTTTTAGGTGCTTCCAAACTTACTGAAAGAGAGAGCTTCATGTCCATAAAAATATAGTACACACTCGTATTAACCTCTAGCTATCATAGATGTCGTTGTTAAGATGTAGAACACACGAAAAAAAGGTAAAATTCAAACAATTCTGTAGCATTGCATGCCTTTGATATTGCACAGATTACAAACATCTGATTCGTATTATTTTTTTCATACAAATATTTTTTTGCGATTACAAATTTAAATGAGGTTCATGCCGGTATTTCATTACGGACAGAACAGACCTCCTAACCTCTTGGTTAGGGTTAAGGCTCATGAATAACTACAATTAGTTAGTGATCCTAAATCTATTTATATTTTTCTTGTAAACAGAATATTTTGTAACAAGAGCGGGAAGGAGAATATAGTACAATATTGTTGGATGTATCCCAGAGTAAATTGTTATTTCCATTTTTCTTTTCTTTTTCAATTTTGCAATTCAGTATGTGATTATTTGGTTCCAACAAATTTTTATTTATTTATTTTTATCAATTTTTCATATGTTGTGGCGTTTAGGTAGCTCTTTTTTCTTTTTCTTTTTTCATACATATTTTTTTTTTTATACAAAATGTTTTAGATTAGGGGAAGGTATCGCAATGCAAGGTCAAGGAAAACTATAAGCACGTTGGGATTTATAAGCCCACTATGTTCCCTTTAGGGGGGATGATTACTGTATAAGTGATACCTTTGACTTAGATAAAGACCAGGCCAAGAGATACTATCCCAAGTATAAGCAAGCAATCAATACAAGGTTAGTGAAATGACAGGGAATTCAAATGATGAGCAAAATAACGATACATAACCTGATTCTAGTTGTGCCCATGGGGGCTATTTATAAGGATCCTGGTGTGGATTGGTGAGGGACGGTCAACCCTCGTTGGGATACACTCCTATGATAGCAGTGTTGGGCGATGTTGACGCTGACATTGTGGCAGCGCTACGCCCTCTGCAACTGGCGATGCCAGTATTGGGCAATAGGGGAGTTTCCCTTTGTGATACCTGTGGCGATTGCCTTTGGTGGTTAACGTCCCAAGGTGGGACATTTCGGTGTATCTCTCGGGTGTGTTGCAGCCTTGAAGGACGCGAGGGTCCACGTCAGCCCTTAGGGCTGACGTGTGATGGGGCTGGGGATTGGGCCTGAGTAGTTGGGCCGTTCTAGTAGTTGGGCCATTCGGAACAGGAGCCCCCCCAGCTTGGTAGCATGCGTAGGATGGTGCCAAGTTATAGTCTTTGGGTGTTACCTTTAGGGTGATCTTCTTGATTGGTTGCCTTTATCGTGCGACATGTAGGTGCTGTCGCCAAATTGTAGTGGTAGACTTATGTTTGTATCCCATCCACAGCGTTGTCGGATTGGTGTCTCCAAAGGATGGATTTCGGGCGTCTCTCGATCAGTGCGAGGGCGTTCTCTAGTTGGCATCGCCCGCTTAGAGTTTTAGGGCGTCTCTTGACTGGTGCTGGAATAGCAACAGTTTCTCTTTCGCTCTTCTAAGGGTACTTCAGGTTTTTCATCCTTCTGACATGGAGGGTGTCCCTTCGATTTTCGTGTAAGTAATAATGACGACTTTTTCATCATTACAAGCAATTGCATCGTTTCGAGGTACGGTGCATTAATGCGACGTGATTGGTATCAACATGAAATTACCATCGAGCCCCTTATCACAACCGCCCATCAATGACGGTTGCAACATATAACGGTCAGAATATCAAGAGGCAGTGTACGCGAGTGACACCTTGCGCTCCCTTTCTTCTTTAAAAGGGGAGACTGGTCTTTCTGAGGCCTTTCTCTACGCTAGGTATTGCTCTTCACGTTGCTTCTATTACATTGTGCTTCAGTTTCTTCTTTGCCATAGTGTTCAAGGTGGTCTTTATTCCTCCACGACTCTGCGTAACTCTCAGGTATAGTGTCTTACCCTCTCCTTTGATATTCCTTGTGCTTCTCTGTGTAGCTTTTCTTCTTCTTTTTATGGGCACAGTAAGGGTCATGGGCGTTCCTGGGTTGGTTTTGCCTGAGCCAAGGGTTGAGGTCAAGGAGGAAGAGTTTGATGAGGCCTTTGACTCAGTTGAAGGCTGTATGGTGGGGCTATCTATGCAGGACTATCTTGCTAATTGTGGGGGGAGCAGCAGTCCTTTTCATCTTACCGTTCTTTAGTTCCGGGGGTGGAGTCACTGCCACACAGTAAAATTCCAGAACTTCTGGGGTTTTCCGAAGAAGAGATTCAAAGTCTCTTGCTTGCACGAGCTTTGGGGCCTGTAATAGCCCGCTACGTACCGGTATTGTTAACATTAATTATGATATTAAGCGCAGTTACAATCACAGCAATTCATTTATAAAAATGAGAATAAACTTTTTCCGATTATTACGCGAACAGTAAAAGTATAAAAAGCGTAATAATAAAAAGTTGTGACCGTAACTGAAACACTAGCGGAAGACTTTCTTAACTATTTATACATTTTATTTTATCACATACAAGATACTAAGGGGTTCCCATAAACCCACTTAGCCAACTCCTCACTTTTACGTTTTTACCACTTAACAGGATTTGCCAATCTGTTTTTCCACGAACACAAAACAAAAATCCAAACTTAGACTCCAGGTTATCTTTTTTCCTTATTCAATTACCTTTCTAACAAGCTATCACACACTCGATTCCGAGCTCGTGAGCTCCGGTTATCGCCGTTTCATGTTGGACAAACAACATTGCCTACCAACTCCAAAACAGCCTAAAACCTCCAAACTTCACGGAATAAACTGCACCTAACCGCCCAGCCAATGACTCTCAAACTTTTACACCATAAACTAGATGACGTAAATCGGCAAGTGTACCGAATCGCGCAAGTAATAAAATGATAAGTAAAGTTCGTATCCACAGAGAATGTGTCCAAATCAATTAAACTATTCTTTTTAAGATTAAATATTCCAAGAGGTTTTTGACACGAATGTCAGGATTGTGTGGGAATTTGATTTGTAAAATAAAAGACGTGTTTTTGTTCTTTTCGAATAATTAAGAATCCAACAAAACAAGGGTTTAAAAATCTATGAGAAAAACGCTGCAGTTAGAGAACATTCACCGATGATCCCCACCTTTTACTCTGGATTAAGTTAAATATTAATATATAAATCGTGAAATTAGATAATTATCAGATAAAGGTATCAGTAGTTAATTCTCAATCCCTTGAAGAATTAACCCTTTAATCTCATATAGAACCCTAATTCCTTGAGGTGCCCTATATGAGATCAAGCATAAAGATCGATAATTAAAACATCTACAATATGAATCATGTCTATCCCTAGATCATGTTCATACCGTCGTTCTATTCCCTTTCTGGATTAAAGACCTCAGATCCCTCTTGTTGGCCCTAATCCTCAGATTTATTATCAATTACTAGATTGATCGGATCTAATAACAACAATAACAATACGATCAGAATAGAACGAAATTCAAAAGATAAATATATCAATAAAAACTCAATCCATTGTATCAGGGGTTCACAAGGGTTCGTGACCCTAACCACAACAAAGAGGTTCTAGCCAATCATTATCATGGCTAAAATCCAATATTCAAATGAAAACATACAACTACAAGAACTACAGAAAGGTAGAAGAAGAGATCCCTCTCCCAATCTCCAGAGCTTTCGCCTCTAAGATGACCTAGGAATTGTCCAGAATGAAAAAGTGTATCTTTAGGGTTGCCTTGTGCCCCTTTTATGCACCTCAGATTTCTCCTTTCCTCGCTACTGACAGCTGTCCATCTTAACCCTACGCTTGGAGCGCAGGATCCACGCTCCAAGCGTGGAGCTTCTGCCTCTTTCCTCCTTGTCTACGCTTCAAGCGTAGGGTTCTACGCTTGAAGCGTAGACTTACTGTCTTGGGTCCCCTTCCTACGCTTCAAGCGTTGAATTGAACGCTTGAAGCGTGGAGCTTCTGTCTGATTTTCTTCTTGCTCCTTTATTTGTCCTTTTTCTCCTATAAACATGAAGAATTTGAGTGAGAGAGTGTCTGACAATTTTTATTCAATAATTTCACCACATATACACCTTTATACACAGTTTTAGATCTGATTTCATGCTTTTTGATCTATAAAAGTATATATGCTGGGAGCATATCAAACAATTCCCAGATTTAGACATTGCTGTCCTCAGCAATAAACTGATTCAAACTTAGAAAAATGTACAGCAGTATTTCAGCACAATATCATCCAAACAATCGAAGAAATTACTATGTCATGCCTGACTGAATTACTGCAAGAATTTTTGACTATGCCCTTACTTCTCTAAAAAATAATGAATGTAGTCTGAACATCCCTCACCATGACAAAATATATCACTCCCACTCTGGTGTTTTTAGGGTATCAGACATACACAACCATCACAGCCGTAACACTGCCATAGGCTTGATCATATTCTCAAGATCCTTAAAATTGAAGGATTCAACCGCATGCATTAACTGATCAAAAGGACTTTCAATGGTTTTACTTTGGCCTGGCTAAAGGTAGGAATTTTTATGGAAGGTGGCTTCAAACACTATGAGATTGAAAAACTGAAGACAACATAATTTATATAATTTCAACTCATCAGTTTTGCTCCACTAACTTGCCCACAGAATTCCGGGAAGTCAATTCCTATGTTGACCACTTTTATTCACAATTTTTCACCCGCATTTTTCTTTTCCCTTTATTTTTTTTCTGAATTTTTCTGTTTCTTTCTCTCTTTCTTTTCCAATTTTCTTTTTCCCTTTTCAATTTGCTTAGTGTAGTGGAGCTTACCTTAGACATTTTCTTTTCTCTTTGAGAAGAATCAACAATTCAATCTCACTTAAGGTAAGTTAACATGGATATAGGCTAAGCAACATTCCGGTAAATTATCAATGAACAGGCTTGGCTCAATGGAAAAATCATTTATATAGGTGAGCTATATGGCCAGGGCTATCAAGAACAAACTGCCTTATCATATCAGTTAAAATGCATGCCTTGTAGAGAAACAGACCAAGTTCTAGAGTGTTACCACAGTGAAGCCTCTCAGAAAAAAAATTATTGTATAGGCTCAAACCTCAAAGGCTATGATTTCAGACTAGATTCTCAAAAAGATATCAGGCATATCATGTATTCTAGCACACAATTCAGACAGACGAACAATCATAAAATCTACTCATGCCAAGTGACATCATGCCAAAATTTTCAAAACTTAATGTACTTCCTAAGATGAACTCAATCATTTGTTGGGAAAGCAACACCTAGATTTGAGATTATCAACAGGCATATTCCAAACACAGGCATATTCCAAAAAAAATTTGTTGAATTTTTTTTTTTTAAAATCACTATAATCAAGACAGATATTTAAAAATGAAAACGTAAATTGGTTCGAATATCTCCCCTGAAATGAAGTGTGGTTCCACAATTGCAGCTCAAGTGCTCAAGTGCATGATCAGGTGGCAAGGCTAACCACCATTCCCAGATTTTAGAAATTGCTGTCCCCAGCAATAACTAAGTATAACCAATTAAGAACAGCTGCGTAATTGAAACACACATCATTAACAATATTGCATCAGCAAAACAATGAAAAATACCCTTAGGTGTTCATATCCAAAAAGTAGAATTGACCCTAACAAAATCCTATTGGTCATTTAAAAACAAAATTAAACATTAAAACTAACAAAGTCTGAGAAAAAAAAAACTAAAAAGCATCCAGTGATCACTCCTCCATGGTGTACTGCTGGAAGGAACTAGGAGGATCTGCTGGATCAATCCCCATCTTCAGGCACATGGCCTTCATCATAGCATGCATTTCCAGTATGATGGGAGAGTCCTCATAGAGTGGCTGGCGAGCAGAGGATGATGCTGCAGATGTCTGGGGTGCTGGAGGTGCCTGAGGTACTGACGGATCCTGTGGGTCTGGAGGAGGTACATGATTGCCTTGGATGTTTAGGAGCCATGCTGCATGTTTCTCTGATTCCTTGTAATAACTTCCCAAAGCAGTCTTTGTCATAGGCTTTTCAGCCTTCACATCCAATGGCTCTGAAGCGGGAATTTCAACCCCAGCTCGAATACATAGATGAGAGATCAAGGAGCTGTGAGCCAACAGACTATTGTCCTTGCTTTGAGTGATCAGGTGGACAATTCTGTCAGAAAGAATAGCAGCCATGTTCAGATTTCTGTCCCCCATCAGCACGTAGTATAGAACAGCCCTCTCGACATTGACATCACTTTTGTTTGTAGAGGGAATGACCGTAGCATTCACAAAAGTATGCCAACTGATAGCCTCACCAGTAAGGCAGAGTCTAGTGAATTTTTCGGGTACATTAGTGAGACCCTGTCTAAACTTCCATTCAGAGAATGGACTGGTTATCTTCTCCAAGATCTCATCAGCAATGAGAGGCATCTCTTCCCGATAATATCCTTCCGACGGCTGCATCAGATTGAATAGTCGGAAAAATTCACACTCAGCAGTAGGGTCGTATGATGTTTGCAGGAATGCTTCAATTGTCACAGCATCAAAGGGTACTTCCTTCCCTCTCACCCAACTCCTTCGGGTGGCATTGACAGTGGTCTTATCAGCATTGGCTAAGAATTCTCTGAGGATTCGCCCAGAACTGTCCTGTGGGAAGGTCACCAGTGTCCTCCATCGTCCCCTTTGGACAACTGAATAAATATCATCAAAAAGCAGGAGATTTCCCAAATCAAATCCCCTCTCTTTAATCACATTTTTATTCTGCAACTTGGT
>JAVKPL010004782.1:0-22813 GCA_032173675.1 Gastrolobium villosum
GAAGGCAGTTAATGCAGGTTGGCAGAGTCGTAAATTACAAGAATGCCGTTTTGAATTTTATTAATATTGATTATTTTCATTTAATTATTGAGCATTTATGGCTTTGTTCCCATAATATTATTATGACCAGTTGCGTGATGTATTATGTAACGTTCCAGAAACCCCTGTCCCCATGTGTGCCAGTTACGCGGCCTACATCATGCATAAATTAGTATATTGTTTGTTTGGTCAAACCACATTTTATTATTTTAAATATTTTCTATTTTTATTTTATATTTTACATGCTTTAAAAATAATGCTTATTAGTTTATTGTGATTTTTAAATAACATTTTTAAAGAGAAGGTTATCTAATTTTTGGAAACAATAGGCACAACCATAAGCATTTTCTTTTGAGCACTGTTAATCGCTTTTTTTCTTGGTTTTTGTCTTTGCTTGGTTTTCTACACGTTAAATAGGGAAAAATGTGTATCATTTTAAACGAGGTAAAATTATGTCATTTTAAATAAGAGAAAGATATGAATAAAGGAGAAGAGAGTGGAAAAAAATATAAAGGTGTAGGTCACACCTCTTTGTGGGAGTGAAATGACATAAATTGTGTCATTTAAAAATACAATCATTTTTTCCTTAATTTGAATGAAAGACTAATCATGATTAAGGTTCTAAGATTCTCTCTTAACAATACATTTTCACAAAGTCAAATCCTTAACCCTTGTAAATGACCTTCTTTTTTTTTTTTTTTGGTAAACTTGTAAATGACTTTGGATGACTAAACCTAATGGTTGGATTCTTCTATTTTTTTAAGCTGAAACACAGCGTACATAAAAAAAAAAAAAAAATTAAACCATATCTTGTACCAATTAGTGATTGTGATCATGTTCTCGTGTGAATAAGTGTTCATGTTATTTGATTATAATCACTCATTTAAAAATCATACATTTTTTTTTTCTTTTTTCATCATCAATGAGTGATTGTGATCAAATAACATTACTTTTTTTTCTACGTGATCTAAATCCATCGTTATCAGAGAAATGATTAAAAGCATTTAATATTTTTAATTAAATATTCTTTTTTGGTATAATAATTAAATATTTTTAATTAGTTAACAAAGTAAACGCCAATTTTTGTATATTGGCTACAATAAATATTTTATTTTTCATTTAATTCAATATTATTTTTTGTTTACTTAATCAATATCTTAAATACACTTGGAATCAAATCCCTAAAATTATTCGATATTTATAAGTTCGCACAAATCTCCATGATCCTTGTTCTAAGAGCTTCATATAACTATCAATTTTCATATGAATCATTTCTATGGGGATGTGATAACGTGAATCTCAATCACATTACAAGCTTTAAATGTAAACCTATCCTGTGCACCATGCTAGTCAACAACACATGCAAATTTTACCAAAACAATCAAATTAAAGCACCTCTACCAAACTCCTTTGCCAGATGTAGTAAGGAGTCTCTATCCTTAACTAGAGGTCTCGAGTTTGAGTTTTGAGAATGGAAAAAAAGGATTAGGGAAAGTGATACAAACCCACCCGATATCCCATTAGAGCCATGTTCACGTAAACCACCAGGCTATCTACCTGATTATGTGCTCCATCAACACAGCAGTTGAAGACTTCTAATCAATATTGTCAAATTCGAGTTTCTACCTAAAACCGGGAAGGGTGGTAGAAACGTAAAACGTAGAAACGACACGAAACGTAAAGTTTCTACTTTCTACCACTTAAGGTCAAGATACAAAATTATATATATGCATGTAAAAAAATATCACATAATGAACATGTGTGTTGAGTCACTTATCTATCTAAAAAAAAGAATTATTTTTCATAACCAAGTATTAAAATTATAAACAGTGATAGTTAACAAGTAATGAATAACCAACTCTAACTGTTTTATACACTCTGTAGATTTTGGATCATCGCTCATCAGGGTATAATTCAACTTCTTTCAATGCACACAATGACCCAAAAACACAAAACGATTCTCATGCATAATTTATAATAGAATTGCAGCTTTATAAGACATAATTATAAAAAAAAATATATCCAAATAAAAAAATATTAAGATATCGTGAATATGATTTGGGGAAAACGAAAATTAGGTTTTTTTATTTTTTTGTAAATCTTTTTTTTTTAATTAAATTTTTAGTTTTAAGTAAAAACGGTCAAAATGGTAAAAACGTAAATTTTTACCGTTTTTACGTTTTTATGCGGAGTTTCCACCAATTTTTAGTAATGATAATTTTTACTTGAGTTTTAACACGCATCACCTTAGTAAAAATGTAAAAACATACATTTTTACGTTTTTACACTAGTTTTTTTGACAACAATGTTTATAACAGCACTCCCGTTTTCTATATTTTTAGCAAACACCTTGTATGGTATGGTTTAGTAGGTAGTTATTCTTTCTATCATTTACTGGGCAGTTTCTGCATCACTAGTAACTTTTATTTAAAGACTATCATGAATGAAAAAACGGCAGACTGTTACTGTTCATTAATTTCCCTTTTACGTTTTAAGCTTATCCTTTGGATTCTATAAGAGAGCCGCATCCGAGAGGGGATCCAACTGTGTTCGATGGGAATTAGTCTTCGGTTACGGATAGATGATATCTTTAGATTTATTCAAAAAAATTAAACCAACTCTCTAAAGTGAAACTTAATCATTTCATGTCACATGATTAGCCCTGATTAGATTTCTTCTCCAAGAAGAGAATCTAAATTCATTCATTCATTAAAGATAAGGTCAGAACCTAATATCTTATTAATATTATTTCCTGATGGAGATGAACAAATTAACAATTTAAAAATACAGATTCAGTTATCTCCAAAAAAAAATAAAAAAAAAATACAGAATCAGTAGTTTTCTATAAACAATATTACTTAGCTGATAAGAAATTTAATTAAGATGAATTTTTTTCTTCTTCCATTTATCAGAAAAATTCAAGTCAAATCGTTGAGAATTGAGTAATGAGTAGGAACCAGTTAACACCTTTATACGTTATAAGTTGTGACCGAATCACGGGTTAATGACACGCGTATAAAGAGGGACGATTTTCGTGTGGGCGCAGAAAAGGAATAAAAAATGCTGCGATTCGGATAGCTAGCCGTTACAAAACTTTTTGTCGTTAGGGAAATACCCAGAACACCCTTGTTCCCGTGGTCCACACGACAGGTCGTTTGGTTCTGGCACCAGGCTGTGATATTTGCATTGTGATCGTGTTTGTGTTGGATTGGTCTGCCAAACGGTGCGTAGTATAGCGTGACGAGTAAGGACACACGGTTCCGTTGGAAGTTGGCGTCCCACAGCATTGGATCCTGTTAAAGGGTGGAAAAATGTGACGAGTAGCGCTCTTTTCTACTTTTTACTATCAAGAGTAATACGAAGCACATTTGGTTGATAAAATGCAAACATAGGTGTTCTTTTCATTCTTATTTTAGGAACGGAAATCATCCTCTTGCTGGAAATTCCCTGAAAAAAAAACTATATATTATAAATAGTACATAATTATAATATCAAACAAAAAATTCTTCTTAGATATTATGAGTTGACGTGATAAAAAAAAAATAATTTTACAATTATAATTATATATTACTCATGGTACATAAAAATTATTATTATTTTTAAAGATAATTCTCTTATATAATACAAGAAAAATGGAACCCATTTTACGAATTAGTTTTATAACATTTAAAATTCATTCCGTGTTGTCTCAAAAAAAAAAAAAAAAATCGTTCGGTGGACAGTAAACAGTATACCATAAAGATATATATAAGAATGTGATGGATAAAAGTAGGAAATGAAATCGGTTGGATAAGTTTAAATCTTATATTGTATTTAATGTGTATTAAATAAATAAGATGTTAGGATAATATAGAGGTCCCACGTCAGAGATATATGCTTCTAAAAGAAAATGAATATAACTCATCACTGAAGTTGTCTTTTCCCATAAATCCATCTTTGCCATAATCAGTTGGTTCTAACAAATCAGTGGAACCAAATGAGATAAATAGCAAGCATCCACGTACATTATGGGAGTTGCCATTATATTTTGATAAGTATGATATTTAAGATAATTAGTTATCAAATATTTATGCAATATTGATTTTACAACAAATATGTAAAATTTTACTAAATATAATAAAAAGAATCAAATGTGTGATCCATATCATCACCATAAAAAAAAACCCGGAATATTGCCCATATATTATTGTTTTCAAGATGATTATACTTACTATCAAATAAGTTTGCCATTTTTTATTAGCTCTTTTGTAACCATTAGATAGTAGAGTAAAACATGATGAAAAGAGAAAGATGAGAAAGGAAGTGAAGGAACTACTTGAAGAAAGAGAAAAGAAATTATATCAAATGATAAGGATTGATTTGATTATATCCAACTGTTTTTAAGATAGTTAATAAGAAATGATAAACTTAATTGAGGAAAGATATGATCTGTCACATGCTTACCAAAATATATATATATATATATATATATATATATATATATATATATATATATATATATATATATATATATAATCTGTCACATTGTTCTCTTATTTTAACTACCTTCACATGTCATTGCAAAAGGTCTTGACCTTGCACCAATCACATAAAATGGTAGGTTCCATTCATCCATCGTAAGTTAGGTATAACATAATCCGCTTATACCGTCGTCAATAAATAAATTAAGAGGAGTCTATTGAAAAATATTTTGCATAATAATGATTGTAAAAGACACTGGCTGAAAAATTATCTATAGATTCGAATCTGTGTATGATACCAAATATATTAATTTATCCCATAATCACAACACAATAATAAACAAGAACAAATTCACATTATCTACAAATCAGATGTCAGTATGAAGAGAAAGATGAAGATTTCGAGCTTAACAGTATTGTCTCCTTGATATAATTTGTTCCCTCAATATTGATGTTAAAGGTTATTGAACAATTGCCTCTCAGGATAAAATAAATTTGCGTCTCCAAAATGATGGCACTATCAATCAGGAGTCCAAACAAGCATAACTAAATGTCAAAGAGAATCACATTTTTTCCAAGCTTAAGGCATCATGCACTATAGATGCAATGCACAGGGATAACTTATAAAAAAATCGGCAGAGTAAAGATAGTAAAAATATGGATGCTTTTTTAAAAGGGTGGAGTGTCTATATATACACACTAACCGAACACGACTAATCGATAAACTGCCACCAATGAACCGTCGTGACTTCCGGTTGCGAACTGGTATGAACACTGTTCGGTTGAGTGCAATATTAACTGAACGCACCGAATCAGTTTAAAACAAAACTAAAAGGAAAGAATTGGTTCGGTTCGGGAAGCAACGTTTCAGTTTGAAAATTTCTAGAGGGAAGCAACGTTTCGAATAGGGGAATTTTCGACAAAACATAAATAATTTAATAATGTTTTTTTTTTATTTCACTCACTCACACAACCGGCAACGGCAGCGCCCGCATGTGTGATGGACCAATGCCAACCTAAGTCCTCAATCCTCCACAAAATGTGTAGTGCCGAAGGGACAATCTAGGAATGTGAGGTAGGAGCTTATAAACCTTTCTACCTCTTACTAGCTACCAATGTGGGACTTCTTAGTTTATAACCCACACAAACCCTTTCATCTTCCCTATTTCTTTTATTCCTCAACTCACTTCTTATTCATAACATGTAGAATTTACATACAAATTCCAACAATACTATATAACTCCATACATAACTATTTAATTGAGGTTTTTCATTTAAATATAGACATACGTGTTATGACAATTCTATAAGTTACACTTTCAATCTTGATGGTTGATTCTATTTATATTTAATAACTCTAATTTATTATATATTAGAGTTATTAGATCTAAGCTCATTAAAATTTGGGTTTAGGGTTTAGGGATTTAACTTTAGCATGCTAAAATATTTGACCGTGAATTAGAGAGAATGTTAAAAAGTTTCTGAAGAGAGAGAAAATGTTGATCCAATGGTGATTAGATTGGTAATAAGTTAGTAGTGGAAAATCTTGGTAGTAAAAATATCCCTCCTCTAAGAATTATAGGTTTTTATTTAATTGGGTTTTAAACTAAAAAAAAATTCGGGTTCAAGTAGAAAAGATTTGGACATATGCAACTTTGAATTCAAATCTTTTTTTTTAATTTGGAATTTATTAGTGGATTAGTTGTCATTTACGTAGAGTTTAGTTTAGCAATTTTAGTATTGATGATTAAGGATAGAAATGAGAAAATTAAAAATTAAAAAAAAAAAGAGAAAAGAGAAAAGGAAGTACGAAAGGAAAAGGAAGATAAAAATTAATAGGACCATGAAAGTAACATCATATATTAAAAAAAGTATTTTGGAGTCCTTTCTTCATTATTTTATTTTACCGATAGGAATGCTTGTTTAAATATTGGATTTCATAAGAGTTGTGTTGTAGGAAAAGTGATTATGTTATGTTATAAAGATTCGTTTTACGTGCTGGAGTTTTTTTTTCGTACCCCACAAAATATTGTGTGTGTAGAAAAAATTTTGTGGTAATGTTAAATGATAGATGATAAATCCTTAAATATTAATTGTCACGACCGAAGTTGCAACAGAAGACAACCGAATATTAAAAAAATAAATAAAGAGGGTAAACAATGGAGTCCCAATCAAATTTATTCAAATTAGAAAAAATTGGAAAACCTTTATTTTGTACATTGGTCTTATTTGAGATCCGAATTCAGGAGTCTAATTACTTACAGGGAATAGGGAATTAATTTCACTGCATCCCTGATATCAATTTAGAAAATTATTACTTAAGTTAATTATGCAAATCATTATTAAACTTTAAAATTAATTGTTTATTCTCCAAAATGAAATTAAATGATTATGATGATTATTTATAAAGAGAAACTATAATATAAAAAATTTATTTTTAGCTTGACGAGAGAATTCTTGCTCTGACAGGTAGAGAACTCAAAGCTAGTCGTTCTTAAAAATAATTTGTGAGTTGGTTAATTTATATTTTTAAACATTTATATAATATTGTTTCAAAAAGTATCTGATTAATATTTTACAAAGATAGGATTTTGAAAAATATATTTGATTAAATTTTGAATCTTGAAGTTGTCCTAGCTCAAACGAATTGAAATAAAGTCATAAGATTAACAACTTGTCACCTATATAGCACGGACACGCTTTTTTTTTTTCTTCAAATTTACGTGTCGAACACCGACACGTTACGACATGCAATCAACATTTTGGAACACATGATCAATGCTCTGACATGTGTTTCCGACACGGTAAATTTTTTCCAACACTCGGTCAATGCTCTGACACATTTTTTTTGAAGGTCTAACTTTTAGATTTTATTAACTAAAAATCAAAAATTAATTTATAAGCCAATTTTTTTTTTTGTTATGAAATTTGACCTATAATATTAACAAGGTATGAAAAATTACTTTTGCTTTATATTAATGTTATGGAATTTGTATATTTGATTGGTTATATGACTTATTATAGACTATTTTATGTATTAAATATAAATTATATTATATATATTAATATTATTATTTAATATCAAAACGTGTCCTAACTCCTAACGTGTCGAAATATGACAGTTTTTGACACTGTTGTAAAACTCGCCCCGACCCGGAACCCAGTGACCCGGTCATTGGACCGGTCAAAGTCAAGCATTGGACCGGTCATGCATCGACCTGGTCAAACCCGGTCAAAATCGGTGACCCGTTGACCCGATCGGGTCATACATTAAAAAAAAACCAAAATTATTTCATCTTATCAGAAAAAAATGTAGAAGTCATTGCAATTTTTTTTATAATTTTATTTGCTAGTATACTCTTCTACAATAACCTCAAATTTCAGTTTCAATACTGAAGCAATTTGTGGAATAATAAATTAAGATAATTTGACATATGTTATTTTAATGTAGTTGAATTTGAAAAATATGATATCAATGTCATTGAGAGGTATGTTTATGGAGATTCTGAGTTGCAATTTAAATTGACATAGTAATAGCGTGCAATTTTATTTATTATACTTCATATTTTTGAGCTTATTTTGTGAACTTTGTTTAATTCATTTTATATATGAAAATATAATTAAATTTATATATTCATATCTATATATTTTTTAATATATATATATATATATATATATATCCAGGCTAACCGGTCCGACCAGTGACTCTCTGGTCCGACCAGTAACCAAATAACCCAATATCCTGACCGGGTTGATGCCAGGGTCAGATTTAATAACACTGGTTTTTGGAATTAACGTGTCGGCGTATCATATCGTGTCTCATGTTTCGTATCAATATCGGTGCATCATAAACAACTCAGTTAATCCCTTCTTGATTAGAACCAGCTAATTTTCAATAAAAAATTATTAACGTAATATAATCATGCATAATTTGATTCGTTAAGCTGTCATAGCTTAGGCGACCTTCAACAAAACACATTAAGGTTCACAAGTTGTGGAAGTTTAGTAAATCTTTAGTTCATTAAGGACGTGAATATATGTACGGAAGATATAATTTTGTCATATATATATATATATATATATATATATATATATATATATATATATATTCTGGTTAAATTTTCTCAAAAAGATAAATGCGACCCAATAATTTTCAACAAAATTATAACCGTTAGATAAACAGAAATCAGCGATGATTATATTAGTTGTAAAGATTATAAACTTTTGGGTGGTAAGTATATTCTTCCCCTATTATTTATATTTAACTTGATTTATCTAACCTGTAAATCTAACCCAATTAAAACTAGGTCCAAATAGATATGAACCCACTAATCTTAACTAAATTCACTTCCATGGCTTATTTAAGATAAAATCCAAAATGGGCATAATACACTAAATGAATTTTAAAGTATCTCAAATACAAAAATCTAGCCCAACCCACAGTTCTTATATCCAACCTATGTACTAGATTGGGCTGAAGTTTCTAATTCTAAAGCTAATACCAATTTGTGTCCCAAGTAAAATAAAAGCAGGCCCAACATGTTTAAAGAACCCTAGCCTAACATCTACAACGATGAAAACATACTCTAATGAAGTGGCCATGGTTTGTAAGGGAAAGGATGAGTCATTGAACTTCTTCGCAGGGCAACAAAGGAGGCAGTCATGGCTAATTCGCGACTTCTGGTGCGGCTGTGGCTGAGGTATGAGAATGATGCAATAAAATTAAGTTTTCACCCTTTTTTTTGTGCATAATTAGATTCTGAATCTTGTTTTTAAATTTTAAAGACCAGTTTGTTAAAAAAGGTTTTTTCAATTTTTTTCAAATCACATAAAATTGATGGCAACTCCATATATTTTCAAATTAATTTTTTCGTGTCATTCCAGATGACTTGACTTTAAAGAAATAATATAATCTTTTCAATTCTGAAATGGAAAAAAGTAATTCAAAGAACAAGTTTAAATACGATAAAAAATTAAAAAAAGCTTGATATGTCCTAAAAATATAAAGAAAACCATGTCTTTCTAATCACTAATCAATAGAACGTTTCATGCAAAGCAAACTTTAGACATATCTCCCATTTTGACTCAGTCGTGATTTATCATATCATTCATATGAATGAACCTACATGGATTCCGTATGTCTTCCCAAATTGAGACAAACTCATGGGTTTGGACGTTGAGATCAACCAGGTATTATGTTTGAACCTTTATATAGGTCACCTAGCAAGAAGTAAGAATTTAAATAAAATTATGTTCGTAAATATATGAAGAATCTGTGCAATCTACTTACTATGCGGAAGTTAAAAACCTAGAATTCTAGCAAATTTTGCCGAGGACTTTGATACATATTTGCCTTTCACAAGATAGACATGAGCATTATCAGTGGTGGAGCCTGGCTCCGATCGGAGCTCGGACCAAAAAATTATATATGTATTTATTTTTATTAATTTATATTATAATATATGTAAATTATATTAAATACAAAACACCTATGCAAAGAGCATAAAAAAGAGTTATTATTTTATTAACTATATTTTAATTTTTTATATAAGTGAAAATGGAACTCATAACTTAATACAATTTACCCAAATCTTTCATTAAATATATTTTAATTTTTTTATAGGGCTAAATTACAAATTTTAGTTCGAGCCAAATTACAATTTTAGACTGGGACAAATTATAATTAATTATATAATTATACATGATAAGTACACTTTGTTAAAATTTAGCCCGGGACGAGACCACCTCAGCCACCATGTGTCTCCGACACTGAGCACTATAGCTTATATCTAATAAACAAGATAATTTATGCATTTTACTATTTGCATAGATGATATAGCCGGACCCCCCTATATAATTTTACCACTAGTCCCTTAAGTAGATGGTAGCTACACCTCTTCATAAATTTTAGTGTTTATTGTAAATATGTTTTTAGCATCGGATAGGTGCAGGTACAATAATTTTATTATATCTTTTGACACTCCCTCATTTGCAAAAATTTTAGAAAGTGGAACTGGTAAGGATTACACTTTAGGCCATTTGGTCATAAACTCTGTTATCATATTATGTAATTAATTTTCTCAGGTTTAAGTTATTGTATGAAAGCACATGAATGATTTTATTATCTCTTGATAACACCTATATAAATTTTTCTATTTTTTTTTATGCAATAGTAGTACTGAAATTTAAACTTATAATCTTATGCAAACTACTCAAATCCCTTGTGGTACTGACATAGAATTTCCTATTTCTACATCTACTATTTGATCCCTTGCTAGCTAGGAGTTTTTGTTTTTTCGTTTATTTGTGCCTCTACTATCTAATATTTAGCTAGAGGTACGGGCCTGTAGGTCGGGTAAAATTCATGTTTGCCCAATAACGAGCCAAGTATAATTTGGGCCAGTAAATTATTGTCCAACTCAACTTAGGTCGTTGGTTATTTGAATTGGCCCGTTGGCCAACATTTTCTCCACTTATTTATAAAATTACTATATGGAGATGTTAATTTAAAATAATTTATTTAATGAACTTATATTAAAAAACTTGAATTAAAAGATTCAGAATTAATTATTAATTAAAATATCTGAATGCTTGTTTTAGATTAACATTTAGGTAAACTTAAAAAAGAAAAATTTAATAATTATAATAATTAATGATGTTAATTTTGAACTTGCAGACCAATCAAGCTGGGCCAAGTCAGACCAAAATTTTCTTCAATTTTGTGAGCTTGTTTGCTGTGGTTCCGGCCCAACAGCTCCCTTTCTAAATATAGAAAGAAAGAAGGGCCGAGGAGGAATTTGAGAAAAAGAGAAGAATATAAATGAGATGAAATTTTACCTCTTTAAAAAAGGACCACAAAATATTGATATGGGCCTAGATCACAATAAAAAATCTCAATTTTTTGGTCTAAATTCATAGTGACCCGTTAGGCTGAACCTATTTTGATACTCGGAACTACAATATCTGTTTAGGATATAACGTGTAAGTTTTGGACCATATTATCTAGAAACTCCAATAGAATGTAGTCCTTCATGCATGTTTGTTCAAAATGAAGTCTCTTTTTCACCACTAATCTCCTTCTTATGGAGAAGCCCTTGCAATGCCAATTCACAAGGAATAAATGTAGCTGATTTAGTTTAGATTTACTAAATTATTACTTTCTCTTGTCTTAATGGTTGGTGTTGTGTTCATGTACCCAAAAGTCACATTTTTTATTCTTATATTTAACCTTTTACAAATGTAAGATAAGATTATCTATGGTATACCCTTCCATGGATCTTATACATGGCGAAAGCTTTTTAAAAAAAATTTGGGGGCTCCGATCATTAAATATGCAGAGATATATATATATATAAAATCTTCTGAATCCGCTGGTTACCACCATATAAAGCCAATAAAATTTAAAAATCAAGCACTTCTTGTGACAAATGAAACACAGCTTTACACAGCTACACACATGTTAAGGGTTGAACCTTTGACGTGCGAAACACTCATTTTAGAGCCCATTTATTCTTTTTCTTCCTTACGAAACTCATTCCCCTTAAACACTAAATTTTATCTTCTACAAAGGGCATAATACTCCATATCAAGATCGTTAAGCCATAAATAAGCAAAGTAATAATCAGCTCATCACCGGTTACTTACACACTCGAACTTAGACTCAACCTAAGGACACACATATCCATAATTTCTCATATCAATTGCTAGTTTACTAGCAATAGCAATGCTACACAGTTTGTACACTTCCAGCCATCATTTTATTGATTTTATTTGAGATTGATTAGGTTTTACCTTTTTATTAAAAGTTAATGCAGTTTGTACACTTCGTGATTTTTTTTTATACCGATTGTCAATCTTATGGTAAGGAGACGAGAAAGACTTGTAGATGGGCTTGTACTTTTCTATGCTTGTTAGATGTTAAGGCTCTTAAAATAGTTATCTAGGAACATGTCTTGATTTTGAGCTTCCAATTGAGTAAGTGAATAAATTGATGGTGTTTTGTACTCTTATTTATTACAAAATTTCTCTACTTTAGTGACTGAATTTCTGATGAATGCACCTAAATCCTACCTGCAATTATGTGGTGGCAAATCATCGGAAGGAATATTTGTGGGTACATTTCTATCCATGTCTTCAACGGCAGTGGTAATTTTCTAATCACATTATTACATGTTTTCTGATATCCCATTTCTACAATGTACATTTGAAGCACATGATTATGTTTATAAAAAAAAGTACATGGTTACAACTTTCTTGGACAATGACCTTTTTATTTTAAGTGCAGGCTTATAAGTATTTTAAGTAACCTATGGCGTGCACTTTGATAATTGTGATATACTATAGCAATCATTGCTTGTGATTCATATTTCAGTATTCAATACTGCCATCACGATGTTTCAGTCAACAACAATTAATTAAATTACTGGATAATGGAAAGTATGAGAAATAAAGGTATTTTTGTTCCAAGGTGATGGTCCTTTTTAATTTTTAGGGTCAAAGTGTTAGTTGTAATGTGCTTAGTAACTAGATCAAACAAGTAAGGTTGAAGAACAAAATAGAAAAACTTTAGTGGAGGAGAATAGGAGATTATTTGCTCACATGATAGTAATTTGCTCACATGATAGTAATATATCTCCAGGAGTGGATGCTAGCAGTATTGCCTCGGATAATGATTTAACATTGCAGGCAGCTGGTGGGGTTAACAGTAAAGGACGGGTATACGATTTAGGTACACGAGGAGGATTATATAAGCAATCTCGAATCTGCAATAGGTTACCATTTGGAGTGTCGCAGCAGGAGAATGACATGATGCGCACATTGATTCTACAGTTGCAGGGTACAGTTGCACAGCAAGAGGAGAAGGCTGCACAGCAGCAGAAAATGGTTGACAAACAGGATAGTTTAATGGTTATGATGCAGAAGCGAATGGACACCATGGAGAAGCTTTTGCGAAGGCTTCCTGTGGAATTTTTAGATACTGAGGATGACGACGAGACTCAGCCCCCGTCTCAGGACGTAGGTGATGACCACGATCATGCAGGTCATCCACCAGCATGACTTTTGTATCTTTGTTGGATGTATATGACCGGGACTATTGCATATAGACTATTTTGATTAGTATATGACAGGGACTTTTGTATATGTATGTTCCTGTTTTATTAGTATATACCTTGGACATTTATACATATAGGACTCTTTTGATTTGTATATGACAGGGGACTTTTGTATATGTATGTCCCTTTTGATTAGCATATGTCTTGGACATTTTTAGACATAGTATTCTTTTGATTAGTATATGGTAGAGACTTTTGTATATGTATGTCCCTATTGATTAGTATATGTGTTGGACATTTATATATATAAGTATATTTTGATTAGTATATGACAGGGATTTTTAACATATCATAATTATATTAAAATCATATAATTATGATATGTTACTTTCATATATTTGTTTATCAGGTGTGAAACATAAGTTGATATTAATTTTGTAGAGATAAAAATATTCAAAGAATTTATGTCGAAAATTTTCGACGGAATTTGTTTTCCGTCGAAAATTATTAAAAGATTTTTCGACGGAATTTTATTCATTTTCCGTCGAAAAATTTCGACAGAATTTATTTTCCGTCGAAAAATATTAAAAGATTTTTTGACGGAATCTTATTCATCTTCCGTCGAAAAATTTCGACAGAATTTATTTTCCGTCGAAAATTTTCGACAGAATTTATTTTCCGTCGAAAATTAATACAAGAATTTTCGACGTAATGTCATTCATTTTCCGTCGAAAAATTTCGACGGACTTATTTTTCCGTCGAAATTTTCCACAGAAATTATTCCGTCGAAAAATTTATTACCTATGAAGACTTATTCGACGGCTTCTTTTTCGTCGAAAATGTCATTTTCGACGGAATTTTTCCGTCGAAAAAAAACATTTTCTAGTAATGTTTGAAATAAATTAAAATTACAAAAATACCATGATTTTCGCTCCACGACGTCGTATTGGGCTTATATGCAGTAACTGTAGAAAAAATGAACCCTAATAATAAATAAATAAATTCATCAATTTGTTTTTTTGTGGTTGATAAGCTGCGTTGTAATATTGCATTAATTAATGTCCCTACTAGTTGTGCAAGATTGAAGTTTAACCTGGCGCGGTACGGTAGTAGTGTTAAAAATATTGAATTTCAAACTTGTGACAAGTTACCCCTTCGGAAAATGACAAAGGATGTTTTCTTTGATGTTACCTCTTCGCAAAATGATAAAAATGCAAACCTATTTCTTCACGTAATGAATGATAAGTAAAAGTGTTACTATGAGCATATAGAAATTTCAACTTAGTTCTAAATGTCTGAAAAAATGTAGTGGGTCCTACAGATGGTCTATTAGTTGCAGCAAGGGATCTTTTTAAATAACTCGAACCTTCAAAACAAATTATTTAATCTTGCACCTGGACAATATTTAGAGCCATATCATTGGCTTCTAAGTGTACACATGTTTCAATGAGATCATATATTATTCTGATTAAAGAGAAGATTTTTTTGTGGGGCGGGACCAGTCCCCCCAAAAATAGAAGAAAAAAAAAAGGGACGGAAGGGAAAAAATCAAAAAGAAAAGGGCAGAAATGGAAGAAAAATTTCCATTTATAGAAAAGGGACCACTGAATAAATAGTGGGTCTGGAGCATGTTAAATTTTTTCCAAATTAAGAATACAACTAGTTTTTTTGTACTTGAAAATACATGTACGGTGTTGATACATTGTAAGTGTTGTTTATAAAGTGATATCAATTACTTAATATTACTAAATATTAATATATTTAATAATAGAGGCAGGATATTCTTACACCGATGTAAGAATTAGAAATCTTATACTCAATCTTGAGCATTGATCCACTTTTATCTAATGGTTCACATTACTAAAAAATTAGAGCCCTTAGATATAAGTGGGATCAACGGACAAGATTGAAAGTGTAACTTAGACTGGTGTAAAATGATTCTTACCCTTAATAATAATTATAACAAATAACATATTGTTATCAGGCTCTTCTAGACTTCTAGTCATACAAAATTAACCAAGTCCATTTACAGGCAAAAATTCATTTATGTACAAGGTTAAACTTCACAGGTATGAACTTTTGAACTCTAATCCTTATTCACTATTATTGTGCCCACATCACACCCTTTTTTGCTTTCTATTTCCTTGTGTATAGTGATCTACTACCGTTGGCAATTGCCTCTTCCATAGGCACTGCTAAACTACAAATCCAACAAGAAGCTTTGATTCTTTGGGATCAAACACATCATTAGTATCTTAAAAGAAAGAAGAGTAATTAAACTTTTCCCCAAAACTTTTGCTTGTTTTGTTGGTGCTCGAAGAAATCATTTCTTTCTTCTTTATATGTTTTGCTTATCTATTTATATCAATTATTTACAGTTGCGTAAAAGTGAATATATTTATGAATTTTTTATTAGCAAAGTGAATAGCCTAGGATAAGGAAAAAAATTAGTGAGATGTCTGCAATATCCAAACGTTACCTAGCTAGCTGACAGAGAAAAGGAAAAAAAAAATTAGGTTGTTTTATGCTTTTGGTTTTAACTCTTTAGGTGTACGAAGAGAAACCTTACTTCATAGACAAGTGCAAACACCGAATCGTCATGATATCTATTTCAACCCTGAGATACAAAGAAAAGGAAGAAGATAGAAAAAAATAAATAAATAATTATAATGATATTGTGTACAAATATCATATTAGGTTGACAAACTTTTTTCTTACAAAATTACTAACAACACTAAGGCTGACTAGTTATAGACTCTTGATTAAAGTTTGACTAGTCAGATTTAGTGTAATTTGTAAGAAAAAAGTTTGTCAATATAACTCCTCTCCTAACATATATACTAAATGGAAAAATGTGTATCATTTTGAATAACATACTTTATATCCTTTCAGTCTCACAAAAAATATGGAACCCACACCTTTAAAACTTTTTCCATTCATTCTCTCTCCTATGATTTATCTTTTTCTCTCGCTTAAAATGACACAACTTTATGTCCTTCAAAATGATACACATTTTTCCCATACTAAATATATGCATCTTAATGATACTGAAAGCCAAGGTTTCTAGTTAGATTCCTAAATGAAATAACCTGATTAGTGACAAAAATCTTCATATTTTATATTTAAATTGGGGTTAGTTTTATCCAAATAAAATAGTGGATAGATTCAGAGAAAAAAAAGATTATGTTTAAAAAAAAATTATTTACAAATTATATTATATATTCTGGAATATACACACTTAAGTGTTTGTATTCTCTAGAACATAAAGTATAGTTTATAAACCAAAAAAAAATTGTAAATATGATAATGCTATAAAAAAAATGAAAATTGTTTCTTATGCCTATTTAACATGTTCTTTCTTCCCGCCAATCCATTAACGCCACCTAATTCAACATTCTGTGAAGTCCACGCGCTCTCTTATTGGCTTATGACCCTGTTAAGTTGCAGAACGAACGATTACAAAACTACAACTATAAAAACAAGTTTCAAAATGAAAACTATGGACACACAGCTAACTTTGCGTGTCTCTTTGTCTTCACTCTTCACTATATAGGCTTCGTCTTCTTCGTCATCATTTTGTTTTTCATATTTCAATTCGTTACTTGTTATCTAAATCTGAAACCAGTGATTGCAAAAGAGTGTAACAGAAAACCAGACAGAGATGTCGGATTCTAAAGCTTCAGCTATGAAGATGGAGGTGCAACAAGAGCCATCTCCATCAACTGTGGTCACCCCCTCGCCAAGAACTGCCGGCGCCGGCGACAGGGTCCTACGGCGGTGGAAAAGGGAAGATTTGCTCAAGAGAGGCTCGCTATGGTTGAGAGGAATTGCTTTGCTTTTCTCTTTGATTTCGTTCATTCTCGTAGCCAGCAACAATCATGGTGATTGGAGAGAATTCGTTAAGTATGAAGAATACAGGTAGGATTCAGAAACCACTTTTCCAATTTGATAGTAAAAATAATGTGGGTTTTGGCTGAAAATTAATGGGTTTTTGTCAAAATTTGATTTTGTTCATTGGGGTGTTGAGATTGAATGTTGGAATTTTTGGATCATAGGTATTTGCTGGCAATAGCTATTATATCCAGTTTGTACACTGGAGGTCAAGTGTTCCGTCAAGGCCTTGAGCTTTCAACTGGACAAACCCTGCTTCAGTCAAGAACTTTAGCATTCATTGATTTTGTTGGAGATCAGGTTCGGCATTGATTTCTATGGTTCTCTGTTTGTAATCTCAACTCTGGTTCTCTGCATTGTGAGGGGGTCATGAATCAAATTCAGTCTTGAAATTGAATTGAATTATGAAACCAAACTGCATTTTCCTCATTGATAAGTTTTTCTGTTGTTGATAACCTGTGTTGTAATATTCCATTAATTTTTTGTACCTAATGGCTGTGAAAGATTGAAGTGTAATTGAGTTACACTTGCAGAGTTGCAAGTAATTTTTTTAAAGCTGGATTGGAAACTTGAGGCTTCTCTTTGAAGTTACTCCGTACGTTGGAAGGAATAAAATTGCAAACTTATTTCTCAAGTAATCAATGATCAGTAAAGTGTTATTCTAAGGGAATAAGACTTTCAACTTAGTAGTTCTAAATGCTTCTATAATGTAATCATGAAGGGAAAATAAATGCTTAGTAGCTTTATTTTAGTGTTACAAAAGTTAGTGGGTCCTAGAGATGGTTTATTCTAGCTAGGCCAGGACAGTTTAGAGCCATATCATTGGCTTCTAAGTTGTCTTTTGATTGATTATGAAATGTAAGCAAATTGAGCTTAGTTTGATAGACAAATTTTTTGGTTTCAGGTTGTGGCATATCTCTTGATATCATCAGCTTCTTCAGCGATTCCAATAACGAATAGAATAAGGGAAGTGGCAGACAATATATTTACAGACACTTCAGCTGCAGCCATTAGCATGTCCTTCTTTGCCTTTTTGTGTCTAGCAATATCAGCCATCATATCAGGATACAAACTATCAGCTCAAACTGATATCTGAACTTCCACAAATGTTCCAACTATTATGTTCCATACTTCCATTTATTGCTCTACAAAGTACATTTATGTCTCTGCATATGTCACAACCAGATGAGATATGAGACTACTTACTTCATACAAGAATACAACTAGTTTTTTCGGCTTGAAACTATGTTGATGGTGTTGATACTTTATCCTTACTGATGGTCCATGGATGCATAATTCTGGAGTGATTGAAAGAAGCAAACATTAGAACTGGATTTTTGTTTTTTGTTTTTTGTTTTTTGTAATTGGAATATTATATATATATTTTTTTAAGAAATTTACTTTCTTTTTTTTGGTAAACAAAGAAATTTACTTTAATAACGAATTTCGCAGAAAACAATAAGTAGAAGTGAATACACAATTCTAGAGTAATTGGAAGAAGCAAATATAGCATCAAGCAATTCTATACTGGTAAAGGATTATTTTAATTTAATTAGTGGTTTCGAATTTTTTTTTAAATATAATTATATTAAAATTTGGAATAGCGATATTCTTACTACCAAAATCTTCTACTACCAAGTTACTACCTATCTAATTACCATTGGATCAATATTTTCTCTTTTTTTCAAAAACTTTTTAGTATTCTTTCTTTGATTTAATGGTGATTAGATAGGTAATAAGTTAGTAATAGAAAATTTTGGTAATCTTTTACCAAAAAAAAAAATTTTAATAGTAAAAATATCCTTCCTCTAAAATTTTATAGAAAAACCCAGAGATACATAGTTGTCTCCAATCAAACTAGTTTAGTTGGATTATAATAAAATATATATATATATATATATATATATATATATATATATATATATTGATTCTTTATTTAATAATATAAGTTGATTACTACAATGTTCTCGAAATTTAATAATAAAAAATGCTTGACTTTTTTTCTCATGTTTATCTCTTTTTAACATATTCTTCCGCCAATCCATCAACGCCACGTCATGAACATTTTGTGTAGTTCACGTGCTCTCCTAATGGTTCATAACCCTGTTTCAAAACGATCGCCAACACAACAACCATAAAACCGGTTTCAAAATGAAAACTTAGTGCACACACCCAACAAACTGTGCTTGCGTGTCTCTTTGTCTTTGTCTTGAGTCTTGACTATAGTTAATAGTCCTCGGTTTCTTCTTCACCATTTTTGTTTACATTCATCAATTCGTTATTATCTAAATCTGAAACCTGTGAATCCAAAATCGTGTCATATAAAATCAGACATATATAGATGACGGTTTCAAACGGTTCAGATATGAAGATAGATGTGAAACCTGAGCCATCTGCGCCAACTGTGGACTACCACGAGCCGGGAACTGCCGACGCAAACGCCGGCATCCTACGGCGGTGGAAGATGGAAGATTTGCTCAAGAGAGGATCGTTATGGTTGAGAGGAATTGCTTTGTTTTTCTCTTTAATTTCCTTCTTTCTCATTGTTACCAACAATCATGGCGATTGGAGACAATTCGACAAGTATGAAGAATACAGGTATGAATCAGAAACTCCTTTGTGAATTTGATCATAATTGTGATGTGGGTTTGGGAGGAATTTTGCTGAAGATTCATGGGTTTTTGTCAAAATTTGATTTTGTTCTTTGGGGTGTTGAGATTAAACTTGAATTGGAACTTTTGGAAAATAGGTATTTGCTGGCCATAGCAATTCTATCCATTTTGTACACTGGAGGACAAGTGTTTCGTCAAGCTCATGAACTTTCCACGGGGAAAAACTTGCTTCAGTTAAGAACTGTAGCGTTGATTGATTTTGTTGGAGATCAGGTTTGACTTTCCTTCTTCTCTGATCACGTTGACTTTTATAGTCCTTTGTTTCTTAACCCAACTCTGGATCTCTGAATGGTGAGGAATCAAATTTAGTCTTGTTTGACCTGAGATGGATTATGCACTATGAATTGTATTTAGGGTTCGCTTTTTATGCATATAAGTTATTTGCGTCCAAGCGAAAATCATGGTGTTATTGTAGCTAGGCCAGGACAGTATTTAGAGCCATATCATTGACTTCAAAGTTGTCTTTTGTTAGATTATGAAATGTTAGCAGATTGAGATAAGCATGAATGACAGATTTTTTTGGTTTCAGGTTGTGGCATATTTCTTGATATCATCAGCTTCTTCAGCAATTCCAATAACGGATAGTATGAGGGAAGGGGCAGATAATATATTTACAGACACTTCAGCTGCAGCCATTAGCATGTCCTTTTTTGCCTTTTTGTGTCTAGCATTATCAGCCATCATATCAGGACACAAACTATCATCTCAAACTTATATCTGAACTTCCACAGAAGTTTCTCCTATCATGTTTCATACTTCAATTCATTGCTGTACAAAATATATTTATAATTTGTGTGAGGAAGTGAGTATAAGAAACCCCCATCCTTTTAAGTGTGTGCATATGTTACAGTGAGATATGGGATATGAGACTACTTATTTCATACATGAATACAAATAACTTTTTTCTACTTGAAACTATGTTCATTGTTTTGATACTTTTTTTGTAGTGATGAATTTGACAGAAAACAATACAATGGTGGAAGCATGATTCTAGAGTTACTGAAAGAAGCAAACATTGTAACTGGATTATTTTTTGTTTTAATAATATAATTTGAATACTATTTTTTTTTCTTTAATGACGAATTTAGCAGAAAACAACACATAGCGAATGTACAATTGTAGAGCGATTGAAAGGAGCAAACGTTAATTCTTTTTCTTTTAATAATATAATTGATTACTATAATATTCTCCAAATATAGTAATAAAAAATGTTCACTTTGTTGAAATAATAATAATTTCAATCTTGGACCCTCTTTGAGTCTGTCAAATTTCACAGAAGTCGCTGACCATTTCATATCTTTTTCATAATGTGAAACTTTGACTGAAAAAATTAAAGTGACACGATCAAAGTAACCATAACCTGTAACAGAGCACATAGTAGAAATCGCTTGCACAAAAGAAACTTTCTTTTTTTCGTGTGAAATGAATACAACAAAAGAATGATAGAATTCAGCGGTCAACTCCTTTTCTGTGTCTCCTATCATTAAATTGAAGTTAGAATAAGTCTCAACTCCTATCAAGCTTTATATTGCTATGGTTCTAGTGTCTAATCTTAGTGAGATAAATAAGTACATGCCCATTATTTATTTTTTCTATTCTATTCTGAAATGAATAACTAAATTCCTCCAAAACATATCTATGATAATAAGTGGAACGTTCTAATTCCAAAATTAAAAGTTCTTTGACAGAAAAGACTGAAGGAATGAGTCATCCTTAGCCAAGTTTGCTGCATCTGAGTATTGTTCAGGATTGATATATGAACTCATTGATCTATCAAAAGCTGAATATCCAAAGCTTCCGGGGTTCAGTAGCAAGTCCAGTGGAAAAGGTTCTTGACTTCCAGATGTTGGTATCTTTGTACCATGAAGTGAGTTTGTGAAAATTGTTGAGCTAGAACAATTAGTCACCACTGAAGGCCTTATAGGGGTGGGGGTAGTTACATTACTAGTGTTGCTGTTCATAGGAGTTTTGTTCATGCCATGACTTGCACTTCCTCGTCCTATAGGAACATCATGGTTGTGTTTCCCTTCATAGGTTGTGATTACAGCTTTCATATCATGTGCAGCTCGCTCAACATGTTTTCTCACTGGACAACCTTGGGTTACGCATTTGTAGTAGCTCCTGCATAAAGGATATTTTGAATGAGTTAGTTATGGTCTTATTATAGGTTGGAAATTGTAAAGAATCAATTTAACTCTAAAGGGTTATATTAGTGGTTTTATATTTTATATATCTAACATATTCCGTTAAGATTGAAGTATGACCTCTTTGTGCTTAAGAGTTTGTAAACGTAAATATAGTGCGTTAAGCAAGAGCTCTTTGTGCTTAAAGCGTGAATAGTGCACAAGTTTTTAATTACTTAAAAAAAAAAAATCAATTCGACCTAAAAACTTAAACCATTAAGTGAATGTCACATTAATGGTTTTTATGTATATATCTTAAGTGCTAATAACAGGAATTGTAACACTAACAACCATATAACTAAAGGGTCTTTGTTTCCATCAGTTAAATACCTTGGATTTGGGTTTCCTTTAACTACTTTCTGTCCATATTTTCTCCACCTATAGCCATCGTCAAGTATATCAATTTCGCTTGTAGTTTGAACCACAACTCTAGGTTCCTTAACAGTTCCTATTCCCAAATAGGAATAGCCATCATTTTCATTCCCTTCCTTCCTGCAATAATCAGAACCATAATT